>APFE030948343.1:18887-95505 GCA_000404065.3 Pinus taeda | reverse complement strand
CCATACTCATTTACTTTTTCTATGAGACTTTCCATGCTCTTTACGCCCACTCCCTACTCATTTCCTTTTTCTAGGAGACTTTCCATTCTCTTTACGCCCACTCCATACTCATTTCCTTTTTCTATGAGACTTTCCATGCTCTTTAAGCTCTACTATAAGTAACTTTCTCATTTAGACAATCTCTTTCCGGTTATCTGAAGCCACAAGTAACATTCTTTAAAACTATTAAAATGCCAAGATATTTCTGGCAGTTGTTTTTCAATGCACTAACCCTATCATCTCTATTGTTTTTTCAACAAATAAATCACCTCAGTCTGAGCAACTATTTCCCTTTGAATTACTCCATACTCATTTCCTTTTTCTATAACGCCTTCCATATTTTTTTAAACTCTCAACTATCACTAACTTCCACATTCTCGTTCTTGTTATTTGAAGCCACTAGTAACATTCTTTCAAACTATTAACATGCCAAGTGAAAACTTAAGGACAGTCTTACAAACAGAATCGCAAATACATGTGTACCAACCCTGATTTAAAAAAACCGGTTACTTGTCTCACAGTGCAATCCAATAAAATTAAGGAAATTGCCAATATAAATGTTCATTCAATCACACACAAGTTTGAAACCCACTGGACATACAGAGTGCAATCCAATACAATTTAAAAAAGAATTGCTCTTGTAACTGTTCATTCAATCACACAAAAGTTCTAAACCCACTGGACATACAGAGTGCAATCCAATACAATTTAAAAAAAAATTGCTCTGGTAACTGTTCATTCAAGCCCATTGAGATTATCTTGATTGTTAGGGCTAAGGGTTGTTATCTTTTTATCTAAGTTTACATTTTGGTTAGTGAAATGATGAGGAATAATGCTTTGATAAATAGTATTGTAATAGTATATTTATAAATTTTGTTATATAAATTTAGAGCGTTATAAATTCTGAAATAAATATAATTATGGGTTGAACTAATATTACTAACTTCACTTTAACCCTTGAGTTGAAAAAGACTTATTTCTTTCCATATAAACTATATATTTTCATTCCAATACATACTTTAGCCCTTGAGTTGAGAAAGACTGATTTCTTTCCTATGTAAACCATATATTTTCATTCAAATGCACACTTAAGCCCTTGAGTTGAGAGAGACTGATTTCTTTCTTGTAAACAATATATTTTTATTCAATTGCAAAAATGGTTTAAATCCATTGGACATAAAATTTTATAATATTAATAGAAAATTCTATACAATGTATTTGAAGTAAATTTGAAAACCAATGAAATTGCAATGGCTGGACTAAGTGGTATATGAAATAAATTCCCCGAATCTCAATAGCATTGCCAATGTGACCAGCAAGAGGCTACCGTTCTGATTACATTTCATAAAATAAGGAAGATGCCAAGAAAACCAATCCTATGAATCCAAGGAAAAAGGTCTGCCAAGCTACTGTACTGTCTACGAGAGTGATGATCCAGTGGCGCGATGGGTCGCTCCTGAGATGGTGGTATTCTCGTCGCAGGTCTCCAAAATCTCCGTTGATAATCAGTCCCACCGTAGCTGTTATCATTACCATAAACGACTGCGACATGACAGTAACGAGTACAAGACTTTCTTCTGCAGCGATCTCTTGAAATGCTCGTTGAGCCAGTGGAAAAACAACGCCCGAAATGGTGAAAACAAAACCCAAAATGAAGTGGCTTCTGCTTACTCCTGGTCTCTCGCCACTGGACCAGAGTCCGGATAGAGCAGCATGAACGGCAAGAAGGACGATTGAATTCAAAGGACAATACGTTATCCCGTGCGCAAGTAAAAATAAAGCAAACAACTCACTGCAAAACATGGAGACGATGAAGAGAAAACCCAAACTGGAGGGATAAAACAGTGAGACCCCAAGTGCCATTGCACCCAATAATCCAATTAGGACACTATATCCAACGGTAGCAATTGATGATATTCTTCGCCCATCCAGTATGGGGAGCAAGGGTATAGGCAATCCTATGCACAACAGCAGCCATCGTAGCAATTGGGTATGTGCGCCCCGTTGGAAGTAAAAGCGGATCAACAGAATCCCAGCCGAGAATCCCAACAGCCAAGAAATAACACAAATTCTAACCACCAAACATCGTAGCTTTCTCACAATTGTATCAAGTATGTCACTGACAATTTCTCCTTCAGAATCGATTTCAGTTATCTCTCCCTCCACCTCCATTTTATCTTAAAAGAAGAAACTCATGAAATCCTCCTTCCAAACTACAAGTGATATTGCAGAGAAATTTGGTTCTTCAGTCTAATGTTTTGGTGAAATACACATATAAAAGTCTCCAGTTAATTGCATTAGGTATCTTGATCAAGCTATCTACATTGAAGTTTGTCTATCCAAACGGTTATATTGATTCTATTTGTTTGTTGCGACAACAAGTCTCCACCCAAACTGTTATTTTAATTTTGTTCCTCCTTCCAAACGGTTATTTTAATTTCTGTTTTTGGTAGGGCCGCCATCTCCGTCCAAACTGTTATTTTAATTTCTGTTTCTCCTTCCAAACGGTTATTTTAATTTCTGTTTTTGGTACGGTCGCCATCTCCGTCCAAACTGTTATTTTACTTTCTGCTTTGTTCGTTCTGATTTCCCCTTCTAGACTGTTATCGTTTAGTATTGCTTGAATCTTAAACGTTGCATCAGGTCTCTTTAGGGTTTCGTTTGTTTGTTTTTTTTTTAACCAAACACGAGTTGCATCAGTTCTGATGTGTTTCGTGATAATTGTTCTTGTATTTTTTCTTAATAAATTCATATTACGTGTTCTCATGCACAAAATAATGAAGACGACCATTCCACACTGACATGGAGTGGAATGATGATGTTTGTTGTCTCAATTATTTATTCATATTCTATCCTCCATCATCGTAGGAGAATTTGATATGCATTCTCCACCATCATAGTAGTAGAGTCCCGTTTCCATCTCGCTTTGTCCTTAAATCAAAGCGAGATTTAAGCTCAAAGTAGTAGAAGTTTATTTTTTTCTAGTTAATTTTATGAATTATATTGATTGATTCAAATTATTATTATCATATTTTGATTAAATTATTTATTTGTCAATATTAATAATCAAACTTGTATTTGAGCATAATCATTTAATTATATATAGATTTTACTGAAATCACATATATAAATTTATTAATAATTGCCAAAAGATATTAGATTGAGTGGTTTGGTGAACAACTCATTACCCTAGCTACAGGGTTCTAGTTTTCGATGATCAATTGTAACTAGCCCATTGTGGTATTTATGAAATAACAATATCTAGTATAATCTTGGCAACCCATGTATAGTTTAATTTATAGGGTTTAACTTATAGACCCAATTTTGAGAGATCTCTTCTGGTTAAGTCGACAAATATTTTTAAAAACTTGAACTTGCCTTGTTTAATATATAGAATTTAAGTGCCACATGGGGTTTGAAGGTGCCACATCTATTTTTGCATTCAAAAATGTATTTTAAGCAATAAAAAAACACAATTTTGTTTGAAATTGTATCATCGGATTTCTTTAGAAAAAAATTATTTCATCTAAAAGTTAGACTAAGCGGACACACACACACATATATTCTAACTTACAAAATAACCTTTTTTAGCATTTTTTTCTAGTTAATTTTAAATCTCTAAAAAATTAAGTTTAAATTGTTTAATCTATAAAATTTAAATACTGCATTTTTCAACGTAATGAATTTTTTTATGAATAAAAAAATATTTTTAACAAAAAACTATTTTATATATAAATTACACTATACCTCTTTATATATATAATTTCTCTATTGGTATAATTTGAATTGGTAAATATTGATAATTTACTTTTAGATTTAAGATGATCGATCAAGAATACCTCGTAGATTCTAGGAATTCCAACTAATTACGTAGAGAAAGCTTGCTTTCTCTTTCCAGGTTCATGACTTGTAGCTTCTCTTGAAAACAAATCCAAAAACATATATTCTCACTACGGCTAGAAAAGTGTTATAGAGCACCGTGAAGGTTAAGTTTTATCACACGTATTGAGAAAATAATAAAAAAGTTGATGTCCATGACCTTCAAGTTTTATCACACATAGTGAGAAAATAATTAAAAAGTGGGTCTCCATGTAAATTCCACCATTACGGAAATAGGATTTTTCTAATGTGAATAGAAGTTTTAATCGTCAACCTATTGCTTAATCATAATTGGATATTCAAATAGTGTTGCATCTCATTTTAAGAACCAAGTAACTCCCATGCCATGCTAGGAATCACATTTCATATTTTTTAAAGTGATGGGATGGTTCACACTCTTGGGTATAAAAATCTTAAGCATAATTGGATCTTCAAATAGTGTTGCATCTCATTTTAAGAACCAAGTAAACCCTGCCATGCTAGGAATCACATTTCATATTTTTTTTAAAGTGATGTGATGGTTCACACTCTTGGGTATAAAAGGTATTGGGTATAAAAATAGGTAGGAAAAAAAAAATTAAAAAGGGTTTAATATAAAAAGTAAAAATGTATGATTACAAGTAGATTATGTGCATGGAGTTTTTAATTATAGTTTTGGACAAAAGGGCTTTATTTTATGGATAAGGAGAAACATGTTAGACATATTCTTCTTGGATATAAATGATTGGAAAAAATGTTTAATCACTATCATAAGTAGATTGAGGGTTCACATGTAGCAAGATGTAGAGAGATATGGTGCACTTGAGCCTATGGATGGGTATAGAGTCATCACCCACATGTTGGTTCATGTGGGCTTCACTCAATGAACCTATGCCATATCATGTGCATTCGTGGCATATTAAACAATACCCTTAATTTAAATACATATTGGAAAATACCTCTAAAAATAAATTATTTAACCCCCTACCAATATGAATCTAATACACCTTCCCAATTAATAAAAACTCTACTTTCACTAGATATTGTAGGTACTTATTTTTTCATTAATATTTTTTATACCCCTTTATATTTTTTCATTAACTTTGACCTCCATTTTTTATACCCACTAATATAAAAACCCTTTACCCCCTATTATATGTTCGATATATTATGTCATTTTTTCCTCAATATATATCCCCCAATATGAATGCACGTGGTGTGGTATGGTATTGCTCCCCCAGTGAAGCCCCCGTGTGCTGGTTGTGAGCATCTAAATTAAAGTATCAAAACTATTCTAAATTCACAAGTAAGCTAATTTCCTCATTTCGAAGGTAAAATTATCACCAATCATTACTTTAGGGGTTATACATTTACTAACAAAATCTTCATGATGGTTGTCAATGAATGGTCTTGAATTTTTGTAAGTATCTTTTTAAAACTCTATGCTTGACTTTCAGGCCATTACATCAACCTCATGCCAATTTAATGTCTCACTTATGTATTCAACTCCCTTGAATCACATGATGCAAGTGGGATAATTATATTAGGGCTCTAGGGTAGAAATTTTTTATACTCGAAGAGTTGGCTCGATTGTTTTTAGTTAGAGATGAATAAGTTTCAAAAAGATTCATATTTAGGGGTGGTTGACTCGTTAATTGTTTGTTCACTCCTTCTCTGGTTCTAGCTACTCCTTCATCGTTCTATGCTCTCTGATTTTGTATTCCTCACCTTTGTATGTAGGTTTCTTGGAACCTCCATTGGAGGTGGTTTTTGAACTACTTGACATTCATTGTGGTGACTCATTAGCTTCAATGTTGGCATGCATACAATTTTTGGTGGATACCCATTAGTTGGGTGGCTCTCTTAGTGGAGTCTTTTTGGTTTGATAGTTCTTTTGATGTAGTCTCATCAAAGGACCTCATTTACTTAGATGTATATTGGTTCATTTCTTCTAGGCTTTTCTCTACCCTGGAGACTTTTTGGCTTCACATATAGAGTGTGTAGGGACCTCTACTTCCCTCTAGTTTTTCTTTGCACTAGTTTTCCCACATCTTCCTACTCCCTTCCTTCTTTCCTTAAGCTATAAACATTCCTTGATCATAAGATTTTAAGTTTTTTATTTTTTATTTCTAACATAAATATTATCATCAAGTTATATTATGCTATACTCTTAGTTATCATTTCCAAGAAGTGCACTTTCTTGGCTTATATCCAAGCCATGAATTCTTTGATTAGTACCCAACTTGCAATTGAATTCACATAATTATGTTGTTGGTGCTGAAGATGATGTAGATGTGCTTGACTTTGCTGTGATGCATATGGTTAGAGTTCTTAGAGAAAATTTTTGAATTTTACCTAATTGAGGGAACAAATGCAAATTAAAGCTTAGTTATGTGTGTTTGTAGCCCATATTTCGAGTGGGAAATTAACGTCCACAACCTATATTACTAATGGGTAATCAACATCCATCATTTGTAGAATCGTTTAAGAAAATTATTGGCCTTGGATTATGCAATCATTGTTTTTGGTTTATATTAATCTAGTTGTTTGAATATTTTGAGGTTGTTGACACCTAATCATTAGGATTGGGTGAATGTAATTAATGTAAATAAATAATAAGAAATATGAATAGTCATCATGAGATGAAGTGAACAATCATCAGGAGATGAAGTGAACAGTCTCTCCCTCATGTATATAATAAAGACCATCCTGAAGGAATAAAATATGGATTAATTTGTGGAGTTACTACCTGGCCTGGCATGGTATTAGAGCCAGCTCCATTTTTGGCATATATTTCTAATCTTGTAACTCCCTTCTGCCATTTTCTTGCAGTCTGTCCATTGTCCCCTATGGACTCTGTCCACTGCCCTCTCTACAGTCGCTGCTGCAAATCTATGACATTATCTGCACCCTTTGCACTCCCAGGATGTGCATAATTGTCCTTTCTGCACTCTCTGGGCTCTCTACCATCATCATTGGAAGGATTGCTCAAATGTGAGACCGACGACTGATCTATCGGAAATTCATTTTCACTGGGTAGTGGAGGGAGGATGGCAGCTTATGAAGGATCGTTTTTGAATCCTTATGTGCCCGTTTCGAAGATTTCTCTTCTTTGGCTTTCAATTCAAACTTGTCTTTGAAGTGATCTGAGAAAGGCTCAGTCAGAAGCGATCTCACAGTCATTGGGGAAAACATAAGGTAACGGCCTCAGAGCACTGATTTTGTAGGTTTGTAATTGTTCTTAGTTGCACCAGACCCGGAAAGAAGAAGAAGAAGCCATCAAATTGAATAGCCAATGCTTAATCTAGAAGTAGAACTGGAACGAACTATCTGGTGCCTCCACGCAGGAACGAGGAATGAGGCTGTGTGATATGGTTGAATGTTTAAAAAAAAAATATTATATGTGTGTTTCAGACTCACTGACTGATGTGAGTTTTTGAAGAGCTTTTTTATGGTCGTAGTTCATTCTATGCGTGGAATGTTGCGTATGGCACCTAGTGCATGGTTGTGTGTTGAACTGTGGTCGTTGAACTCTACAAAGTTTGAATAATTTCTCGACCACTGGTATTTACGCTTGAACACTGGTATACTTTTGTATATTTATGCTACCCCATATATACACAGTTCTTGTATTTACGCTGCCATCAAAACCTATTGAACATTGGTATACTTTTGTATATTTACGTTGCCCCATATATACACAGTTCTTGTATTACTTTAATACACAATCTTGTGTATTACATTGAATGCTGGTTACCATATGTTACACTCACCATACACTGCCCCACTCGTGTATGCATTGGTACAAAAGCACATGCTATATGGTATATACCTCTGATATGATACCTCTGTTGAATGCATTGTACAATTTTTTTGTGTATTAGAGTTGCTCCATAATATATTTAGGCTGAATTATATTTTTTCCCATTAGGAGTAAAAAAACAAATTTTGCAACAGAAGTTTTTGTTACAATATGCATTCAATCATATCCATTGTGGGAATAGTTCTCACTGGCAAGGAGAACTATCCTGAGTGGTCCCAGATGATAAAACACACCCTCATTTTTAATGAGTTGTAGAAAGGAGTGTGCATTGGAGATGGAGACAAAGAGCCAGAACAACCTAACTCAGATAAAGAGCTCGCCATTTGGGAAAATAAGAACAACAAAGCTTATGCATTAATCACAACATCTGTAAATGAAGAGGTGAGTCGCTATATTTCACCATTTTCAACTTCTTTCAAAGCCTTACAAGAGCTGAAAGAACTCTATGACTCACATTTTTCACTTGAAGTTGTTCAACTCATGATTAAGCTCTTCACTCTTGAATTACAAAATAATGATCCTCTTGCTCTTGCATCTGAAGTAAAATCTATAATGCATGATATCAAATCCACTAAGGTTGAATTGGATATTCCTCTTATTGCTTTTCTCAAGGCACTTTATCCTACTTACTCCAATTATCTTGAGTCATTGCAAGCAAATGGAAATCTCAAAGATATTACCTTTGACTCTCTTGTGAAAAAAATTGCTAGAAGAGAGATAGCTTTTGGAAAGAAGGCAACCCCTAAATCTTCTGAAGAGGCTGCGTGCCTTGGTCATAAAGAAAAGAATCTTGCTCAAGATTCTTCTAGAGGAAGAGGTGGTCGAAGAGGAAGAGGAATATATTTTAGAGGCAGGGGGCAGACACTCTCAAGGAGAAAAGGCAGATTTTCACTGCATACACTACAAAAGAAATGGATCACATGATGCCTCTACACGAAAGTTACCATGGGGACAAAATTGAGTAGTAAAGAAACCAACAGAAAGGTAAAACTAATGACACAGACAAAGGCAAAGCACTTGAATCTGCTCACTATGTTGTGGCACAATGTAATATTGGAGTAAATGAAGATTTATTTAATGCTTCACTTGCTTCTTGGGAAAAATTGGTTGCTTGATTCAGGAGCAACTTGCCACATGACTCATAGAAATGATTTTTTTGAATAATTTATGACAATGTTGATGGAGCAATATACTTTGCAGACCAATCAAAAATCAAGCCATCAGGGCTTGGCACAATCATGCTTAAATTGTTTGGTCTTCTAGACTTTCTTCTGCATCATGTTCTATATCTCCCACAGCTGAAAAGAAACTTGCTGTCCTTGGTCCACATCCACCAGCAAGGTCACTCCATTCATATGTTTGATGGCAAGTTTGAGGTGAGAAAAGCATCTGACCACTCACTTGTCATGAGGGGAAAAGAAGAAGAAAGGCTTCTCAAGCTGCAAGGTACTTCTTCTCATGCACAACATTTCTCATACAATTCTCATTATGAAGAAGGTACACCTTCGTTAAGTTTATTATGGCATGCTAGATTTGTACATTTGAACTATGACAGCCTTCGCTTGTTGAAGAAAATGGTGTTGCTGGTTTGCCTACAATACCTAAGAAATTTAAGCAATGTGATGCTCGCATTCTAGGAAAGCATAACAAACAACCTTTTTATGATTCACATTCAAGAGCACATAGAAAACTTGAACTCATTTGTTCAAATTTATGTGGTCCAATGCCTGTTCCTTCTGTAAATGGAAATAAATATATGATGACATTTATTGATGACTACACCAGAATATGTTGGATTTATTTATTGAAGAACAAATATGACGCTTTTCAAACATTCAAGAACTTTCATAAATGGATTGAAAATGATGCACAATCTCATATTGGGTATATTCACACTGATAATGGAAAAGAATACACATCAAATGAATTTGAAAACTATCTTCGCCAACATGGGATCAAACATCAAACAACTGTCACTTATAATCCCCAACAAAATGGTGTAGCTGAAAGAATGAATAGGACAATCTTAAATATAGTACACTCCATGCTCTTCTTAAGAAATGTAAAGATAATGTTTGGGCTGATGTTGTTCTATTTGCTGCATATATAAAGAATAGATGTCCATCTAATTCTATTAGAAACAAGACACCATATGAAATGTGGTATGGGCATGTTCCTTCGGTAAAGCATCTCAGGGTCTTTGGTTCCACCTGTTATGCCTTGATACCAAAGGTACATAGAAACAAACTTGGTGCAAGAAGTCGTAAGTGTATCTTCCTGGGGTATTCAAACACCTCCAAAGCATACTGTCTCTATGATGAATTCAATGAAAAGTTTATTGTATCTAGAGATGTAATTTTTCTTGAATCATCCAAAACTGACAATGTTGTTGAGCGACAACTTGATCGATTGGATAGATTCGCAAATGAAAAATCATTTCAAGAATTTGATAATCAGATTCCACATCTTGAAGGGGGCATTCCTATACTAGATCAACACGTGGAATCTTCTTCTGAAGAATTCTCTCCCCCACATGAAACTCCAACAACAGATGATTCTTTAAGTGATGTGATTGATAGAATTCGTAGACTCAATTTTGATTCAGTCCCAACTCAATCAACGGAGCAGCCTGGACCATTTGAGCAATGTCCCCAAAAGTGGCTGACAAAGACACTTGAAAATGTTCATCCCGATGAGGTTAGAAAGATAGGAACTAGAAATTCAAATTGGCAAAATGGAGGTGATGTAGATGACTCTAATTAACCAGTTGATATGGATGTTTCTTATGATTGTGAATTGAACTTGCCTACAGATTTTGAACCAACTTCCTTCAAAGAAGCTGCTTCTAATGATGAATGGAAAGAAGCGATGCAAAAGGAGTATGATGCCCTCATAAAGAACAACACTTGGAAGCTGGTTGATCCTCCATTAGGAACCAAACCAATTGGCTGCAAGTGAGTCTACAAGAACAAGTATAAAGCTGATGGCTCACTTGACAAGCACAAAGCTAGGTTTGTGGCAAAAGGTTTTGCAGAGAAGGAAGGGGTCGACTATGAGGATATTTTTTCCCCACAACAAAATGGGCTACCATCCAGACACTCTTTGACCTAGCAGCTCAGAACGGTTGGAAAGTCCATCAAATGGATGTAAAAACTGCTTTCTTGAAAGGAGATCTAAAAGAAAATGTTTTTATGTACCAGCTTGAAGGATTTGATGTGAAAGGACATGAACAAAAAGTATGAAAACTTGTGAAATCCTTGTATGGTCTCAAACAAGCACTGCGAGCCTGGTATGAAAAACTAATTGAGCATCTTTTGAAACTCAATTTCAAAAATTATGATCTTGATGACACAACTTTATTTGTCAAGAAAGTTGGAAAAACAGTTGTATATCTTGTGGTATATGTAGATGATATTTTGATGACAGGGAACAATGAAAGCTACATTACATCCATAAAGAAGGAATTGGGGAAAAGTTTTGAAATGATTGATTTAGGCTATGTTCATTACTATCTTGGTATTGAAATAAATCGACATCCAAAGTCCATATTCCTTTCTCAAAAGAAGTACATTGGAGATCTGTTGAATAGGTTTGGAATGACAAAATGCAATCCTCTTACTGCTCCAATGGAACAAAACTTAAAGCTCACACCTATTGACGGAAAAGAATTTGAGGATGCAACAAAGTATAGACAGCTTGTAGGAAGTCTCAACTACCTAACTAGTACCAGACCAGACATTTTGTTTAATGTTGGAATCCTCTCCAGGTTTGTGCAAAAGCCTTGTGAGGGACATTGGTTTGCTGCAAAAAGAGTTCTAAGGTACTTGAAGGGAACTCAAGACTTTGGAATCAAGAATACATGGGTGCATGACTTCAGCTTGATTGGATACTCTGAATCAGACTTCGATGGAGACAAAGGAACTAGGGAATCTACTTCAAGATATGCTATGAGTCTTGGATCAAGAGCTGTCTCCTGGAGATCATGCAAACAATCAGTTCCAGCAGATTCCACAACAGAAGCAAAATACATGGCAGCAGCTGAGGCAACAAAAGAAATTGTGTGGCTTAGGAAAATTCTTGAAGATTTGCAGGTAAAACAAGTACAATGAACTCCACTCATGATTGACAATACCTCTGCTATAAAGTTTGCAAAGAACCCAAAGTTCCATGATTGAATGAAGCACATCAATACTAAATATCATTTGATTCCACATCATGTTGAGGCCAAAATAATCCATCTCCATCATTGTTCCACTAATGAGAAAATTGCAAACATCTTCACCAAAGCGCTTGGAAGAGAAAAGCTTGAACGATTCAGAATGATGCTTGGACTCATCAACATCCCTTCAGATTAAGGATTGGGGGGAATGTTGACACCTAATCATCAGAATTGGGTGAATGTAATTAATGTAAATAAATAATAAGGAATATGAACAATCATCGAGAGATGAAGTGAACAGTCTCTCCCTCATGTATATAATAAAGACCAACCTGAAGGAATAAAATATGAATTAATTTGTGGAGTTACTACCTGGCCTATAATATGTCCATTTGTCTTGAATTGATCTTTAAAAATTTTGAAGAATGTGAAATGCACTGGTGGACCATCAAATCAACTCAAATCCATACATTGGAATATAAATAGTTAGTTAGTGAGCTATATAAGAAGACGTACATTTAGATGGAAGAGTTGCTAGTTTTTGAATTTCGTGAGACTTAATTCATGAATTGTCAAGAAAGAAGAAAAATATGAAGAGGAGCATAAGTGGAACATAATTGAGGAAGAGGAGTAGAAGTGGAATGTAATTGAGGGAAAGGAGCAGAGGACATAAGAAACTATAAAGAGGGAAAATATAGAGTTCAAAATATATACAATTAGTAAGAACAATTCATAATTAAAGACCACGAAGCTTGCAAAATAAAACTTCCATACATAAGGGGATCAATGTCTCTTTTTAGGTAGTACCCTGAAAAGGAATAGGTTGGAGCAAGTAAGAAGAGGGAGTGGGTGTTCCAAACAAGTTGTAGCTTGCAAAAGAAAAGATAGGTTGAAATCTACTATAGGTAGAATTCTACAAAATTGAACTAAAAGGAGTGGGTGCTTTCCTTTACTTACAAAATTAAATTCGTGGTTTTCTGCCTTTATGGGTTTCTAGTGTCTATAGGTGTTGAATGTGTTGCTTGTGTGTTTGGTTTGAATTAATGGTTAATTTCTAAATACTTACATAAATATTCTCATTGTTAAAGAGAAAGTCAAAAAGTTGTTAAAATAAATAAAATTGACCATTGTTAAAATATACAGTTTACTTATTCACCTCTTTTATTAATTACCTAATTTGCAACAAATAATACCTATATGAAAAAAAGAAATAAAGTAACCCTTTCTTTATTAAAATAAATTTTATAACTTATTATCAATTAATTTTTGTAATTTATAAACATGTAAATTATCTTTATTTAGGATTAAAATTAACCACATAAACATATAAAAAATTTAATATGTGGTATTTTAGAATAACAAATATGTAAATTATCTTATTTAAGGTTAAAATTAACCACATAAACATATACAAAATTTAATATATAGTATTTTTCTAAAATACCACATAAATTTTAATCAAGTTTTTAACATATTAAGTATATTTTAAGCTAATTTCAAATCAATGATGATTTATATTGCTGTGATGGTTCATTTATCAAAATAAAAGTCTAGATCACTGTGAATCCTTTTCACTTTCTTCTCCTTCTTTTTTAATTCCAAGTTTAATTATTAAATAATTTAATTAATAATTAATTTATTAATAGTTAGGTTTGGAAAGTCTTATGGGTTTTTAAGATTCCGTTGGAATAGTCTAGAGAATTTATGCCTAGAGAATAAAAAATCTCACTGAAACTTAGTAGAAGCATACTCTCTTTTTCAAGGAGCATGACTTGTAATCTCTCTTTAATCTCCAAATTGGTCATAGTAGTAGATTGGAGTATTCTATAATGTGACTTTTCAGAGATTCCAGTCACCTGAAAAGTGCATCTTTCCGGCATCTTGACATCTGTGCTGCTATCGTGTTCATCTTCCCATTTCCATGATTCAAACGCCATCTCCGTTTGCACCACCGTCGCAGCCACGACATTCGAACTCGCCTGCGTCCCATCTCATACCATCAATTGCCCATACCATCATCCATACATCATTCAGTTTGAATTTTGTAATTGGGCGCGCAATAATTTTGAAATTTGAAATTTGGCGCATTTAAATTTTGAAATCCCTTCAGCGTCTTCTTCCTTCATTATGCTCTTTACTCTGCAATATCCTAGCTGCCATTAATGGGTTTTATGTCAGTTTTCAGTGCATGACTAGTAAGTTTTTCATCACAGTCTCGGATCTTCCATTATCATCAGAGTTTAGGTCACTGGCAGAGGCATAATGAGGAAGTACTCAGGATTTGGTTGCTCAAACTGCGCTTGGACATGGATTTTCCAGACCAAATTCTAATAGGAGCATGTACAAAACCCTTGGCAGAAGAATCCAAGAGCTTAACACAACATCGATACCTGCCATTTTATTTAAAGGTAATCCCTTACTTTCGATCCCAATTTACCGGTAATCCTGGCAGCTTTAATGTGCACTATGATATTTGCACTATGTATACATTTTATTTTTAAATGGACACTTTGCTGTAGTGAAATGATTGCAGTGAGGTCTTCAGGGCACATATACAAGGAAGTGCCTAACTGTAACGGCTTAGATAAATTGGCCATGAGAGCCCTACCTGCCCACTCTAATGTACGCCAACACACACACAATCCCAACATGCCCAGAACGATTAAATATACATTAAAATTATAAAATGAATCTCAAAGCAAGATAAATGGCTCATTGAACCTCCCTTTTTGACAAAGATTTTTCACCATTTAATTTCCTTTTCTTTACTTTTAATCCTATGTTTTATGTAAATATTTGATGTACCCTCAATTTAATACCATTGAACCAACCCTAAATGTCAGAAAATAAAATTTCGTATTCAAACTTAAATATACATACAACAAAATTTTCCTTTGAAATATTTATTGGATTTAAGCCAGCTTTTGCATTTTAAGAATTTCCTACAGTGAAATAAAAGCTAATTATGTTCCTCTTTATTTTTAGCTTTTTTTTAAATTTACGACATTACATCAATTGTATAAACTCTATCCAATGTATTACTTTTACGCATGCTTTTTCATTGTTAGACCTTTCTTAGAGTGAAATTAAAAGACGATATTTTCTTATCTTTTTTCCTTTCACTTTTAAATTTGTTATAGCCAATGTATCAATTCAATGGAATAGCTAAAGTATATAGGATGGAGGGGAAATTTTGTTTTTTATTTTTTGTTTTTTAACTTTTCTATATATAATATTCATGAAATATTTTTAATAATGATAAGATTAAAGAAATATTTTTAATAATTATAAGATAAAGGATTGAGGTTTATTTAAAAAATAATTATATTATTTTTAAATTTTTATTTAATTATAAAAATTATTATATTAAAATATTTTTATATAAAATATTTTAACTATATGAAATAAGTTATGATGTTTTTTAGGCACATGGTATTGATAAATGATAGTATTAACCTATTATATTGTAACAAAGTCTATTTATAGGTTAAAAATCATCATGATAAAGTGGGAGTGAGTCACTATATTCTTTTATATTTAAGAATCTTGTTATATATATTTTTTAATATATATGTTTCACTCATATTTTAATGTTTTTTATAATAATAATAAAATTATAATTTAGTTGTTTTTTTCCCTTTTTACTCTTTTTTTTGGAAATGTGAAATATATCATGAAATTTTTTGATTTTTATCAGATTATGAAAGCAAGAATAAAATATATTATTTTTTGTCGATTAGGGTTGTCCCATGTGGTTAGTAGGAAGGAATGGAATCATCCCCACACAATTTAAATTCTTGCAAGTAACACACACACACACATACCACTTACATAATGAAAACTAATATACTATTTTTTGTCATCCTCCATATCGAGTTTCAGTTCCTGCAAGTGACATGATGGATGTTACCAATGTTGAAAATATACATATATTCCTTATATGGAATATATAAGGCTGTATCTGTGACACACACACACACACACATATACATATATATGATTTTTTATCGCTTACATGATAAAAACTACATTTATTTTTTTGTTGATAAAAAACTTTCATTAATTTTTCAAAAGGATACAACGCACATTCTAAATGCCTTCTTCTCCCCTTACTTCACTCCAACTACATTTTCTACCAAGGAGAGCAGTGCAAAACATAGGAGATATTTCCATTTCTTACATATATCCCCAAGACAAAATGACCAGATAACCCAAAACACAAACCTAACAAAAAATCATCCTTCAATTTTCATATAAGAGAGGAGGCTTCAGAGCTTCACTACCCAGAGCCGTAGGTGGGTCATACCCTTTATGAACATGATAGTTAATATGCACCAGTCATGCTTCAATATCTTCCATCTGCTCATTCATGTGGCATTGACTTCGTCTCACAAAAGCAAGCCACTCTAGATTTTTTTCCTAGCTATATTGAGCATAATTTATATAGGATATAATCTTGTTTCGATCGTCATATCTCTATTGGTGGATGATGTTTAGGTTGACCTGAATATACCTTAGTTGATCAATATCATTGCAAGAAAAGGAGGGTGCTCTACCTAGCTTGGAGATTGGGCCCAGACATGAGCCACCTCGCCCTCCACATCTGGTGGCTTGGGTGCAGGGGTAATGGATAATCATTCAAATCTAGAAACTATTTTTGCAATTTCAGGTGGAATTTCTTCTTGGATTTCCTTTGGAGTATCAATCATCTACCTCCAAACTTGACTATGCTAAATTAGAAGAACTGCTTAATTTTAGTCAAAATGATAAGTGCTTTACAAGTCCTCTAAGCATCTCACATCACAAATCACATTTTCTTAAGGCCAAGGTTCATTCACTCATGAAATATTGCGATGCGAAACTAATCGGTGATCCTCCACCGTTTGATCAAGTGCACTTGATCCAACGATTAACAACGATATTGGTTGAGGCACTTACACGAGGATTAACTGTCCTTACAAAGCCGATAAGGAATATAAACACTTGATCTATAAAGTTCGGGTATGTTTTTGGAATTAAAGTTTGAGCACTTAATGACCCGATATCCATTGGATAACAGAGGCCATCAAATCCTACGGCTAGAGGGTCTTCAACTAGAACACGGGTTAAAAACAAGCCTAACCCCCACAGTTGACTGTGACCTAAAAGTTTGAAATTGAGATAGACAGCTAGGAGTGAGTGTGGGGCTTCAACCACAATCAAGAAATTCATACACTTCCACCCTCACAGTTGCTGATCACCCAGATCTTATACACAACGAAAGAGAAATTAAATGTGATCACACTAGATCATACAAAACTCTAAATTTTCAGGCCAAACTGGAAATACAATAATACACAAAGATACATCGGAGGGATGCAACACCTCCAGGATTGACCAATTACACACAAAAATACACAAAGGTATATTTTCTGTAACTTAATAATATATGACCAAAACAAGCCAAATCAGTCAAAATCCCCTTACAATAATTCAAAACTTACATAAATACCATTTTATCCTAACAATCAGATCCTTAAACACTAGATCAAATCTGCCTAATCTTAAACAATATCTAATATAGTTGATATTCCCCTTGAGAATCTCAACTGAATCTAAACTACTTGAATTAATTACAAAATCACTCAATCCCTGAATCCTAGCTCAAATCCTATCTAGAAAACTTGTAAATTGACAGCTAAAGGATCCCACTCCTTTGCTTGTAAACTTTTTTTGTATTTTTGGAATAAATTCGAAGCCTTTTGCCTTCAAGCCTCATGCTCCTACATCAGACTCCTGAGGACAAAATTCTTCATGGGCTCCTATCCATGAGTTCTTCTACAGAACTTCCTAACTTTTGTAGCATGGCATATGTCATCCAAATAGCTTCAACAATTGGTTGATCCTTCCATTTGACCAAATACTGAAAATGCTCCTATCCTCTTGTCTTCTTCAACAATTTCTTGTCAAAAATCCTCTCTGGCTTCAATTACTTTTCTATAGGCAACTGTTTTACCCAATCAATCTCTTGTTCTTCTTGATCCTCTGCTGTGTCATCTACATTTTCAGTTTAGTGCTTATACAAATCAACAACATTGAAAATTGGAGATATTCCACTATCAAGGGGTAATTCAATTTCATATGCATTTGCAGAAAATTTCCTCAAGACTCTACATGGTCTAATTTTCTTAAACTTTAGCTTATTATACTCCCTTTTTGGAAATCATTCTTTCCTAAGGCATGGTAAAACCAAATCTCCAACCTCAAAATTAACTTCTCTTTTCTTCAAATCTGCTATGCTCTTGTATTTTATGTTGCTATCCTGTAGTTGTTTTACCTGTTCATTTATTGCTTGAACTTCTCTAGCAAAACCTTCTCCTTTAGCACTTCTCCTTTCAACTTTTCCCAAGTCTCTCAATTCATAGACTCCTCTTGGGTGCATTCCATAGATTATATGGAATGGACTCTGCCCTGTACTCCTATTAGGAGAATCATTATAAGCATATTCTACCTATGCCAATACTTGATCCCATTGTTTTGGATGTTCACTTGCAAGACTTCTCAGAAGATTACCTAAGCTTCTATTTACAACTTCAGTTTTTCCATCAGTTTGAGGATGATAAGCAGAACTAAAACCCATTTTAGTTCCAAGCTTCTTCCACAATGTCCTTTAGAAATGTCCAACAAATCTAGTGTCTCTTTCTGAAACAATGCTCTTAGGTAACCCATGTAATCTTACAATCTCCTTAAAAAACAAATTAGCAATGCGAGTAGCATCATTGGTTTTATAACATGGAATAAAATGTGCCATTTTTGAAAATCTGTCAACTACTACATAAATTGAATCATTTCCTGTTTGAGTTTTTGGTAAACCCAAAACAAATTCCATACTTACCATATCCCAAGGCCTATATAGAATAGGTAATGGAACATACAAACCTGTGTTTTGACTCCTTCCCTTTGCATACTGACAGACTTTACAATTTTTCACATACTTTTCCACTTCAAGCCTCATCTTTGGCCAAAAATAAAACTAGTTCAACTGCTCATATGTCTTGTCTGCACCAAAATGCCCTCCAAGTCCACTACTATGTTTCTCCTTGATTAAATTCTCCCTCATAGAATAACTTGGTATGCACATCTGATTTCTTTTAAACAACAATCCCTCTTGTAGGAATTAATCTAGCCACTTGCTTCTGTCTAACAAAATAGGATTTCTACAAGCTTCAAATGCCTCTTTAAAATCTAGATATTTCTCATATAACTCTTTAAGAAAATCAAAACCCAACACTTGAATTTGACTTTCTTGAACAAAAATGCTTTTTCTACTTAAGGCATTAACTACTTTGTTTGATTGACCAGTTGTATGTTTTAACACAAAATTAAAACTTTGCAGGTATTCTACCCATTTTGCATGATTTTGGTTAAGCTTTGGTTGTTGCATAATGTACTGTAATGCATGGTTATCTAAATACAGTATGAACTCCTTGGACATCAAGTAATGTTTCCACTTCTTCAAAGACTGCAACATTGCATAAAACTCCTTATCATAAGAACAATATTTCTTCTTTGTCTCATTCAACTTTTCACTAAAATAATCTAGAGGTCTGTCCTCCTGACTCAAAATAGCTCCAATGGCTTCTCCATTGGTATCACACTTCACTTGAAAAGGCTTATTAAAATCAGGAAAAATCAAAATAGGTTTCTCAGTAATCTCTCTCTTCAACAATTGAAAGTTATTTTCTGCTTCAGTGGTCCATTTAAATGGTTGTCTATCCTTCTTTATTATGTCAATAATTGAAGCATTAATCTTACTAAAATTCCTTATGAATTTCCTGTAAAAACTAGCAAGACCGTGAAAACTTCTTACCTCAAAGACACTTTTTGGTGAAGGCCACTCCATGATAGCCTTGATCTTCTCTGGATCCATCTTTAACCTCTTAACAAAAAAAACAAAGCCTAAATACACCAACTCCTCCTTCATGAATGAACATTTCTTTAAATTTATCAATAACTTTTCTTGTTGTAGTCTTTGTAAGACATAATTCAAATGTCTCACATGTTCCTCCTTAGATCTGCTATAAACTAATATATCGTCTAGATATACTATTACAAATTTACCAATAAATTCCTTTAGAACTTCATTCATAAGTCTCATAAATGTACTAGGAGAATTTGATAACCCAAAAGGAATTACCATCCATTCATACAATCCTTCATTGGTCTTAAAAGCAGTTTTCCACTCATCTCCCTCTCTAATTCTGATTTGATGATAACCACTTTTTATATCTAACTTTGTAAAATATCTAGCTCCACTCAAACAATCCATCAAATCTTAGATTCTAGGTAAAGGAAATCTGTACCTGATTGTTATCTTATTGGTTGCTCTTGAATCAGTGCACATTCTCCAGCCTCCATATTTCTTTGGGCTCAACACTGTTGACACTACACAAGGACTCAAACTGTCTCTAACCAGTCCCTTGTCTAATAGTTCCTGAACCTGTTTCCTGATCTCTTCATTCTCTGTGGGAGTTATCCTGTAAGCTTCTTTATTAGGTAGATTTGCTCCTGGAATCAAATCTATGTGATGATTGAATTTTCTAATGGGTGGTAACTCATCAGGCAAATCACCTATAATGATATCACAATAACTGTCCAACATCTCTTGAATTTCAATTGGTAAATAAATTTTTTTTATGGAAGTAATTATTACCTTTGGTTTGTAAACCAACACAAAACTTACCTCATCTTCTTCCATCTACTGCAAGTACTCCTTTCTACTCAGCAAAAGGGTCTTTGGATCAGGTTTCCTTGATGTATCCTCTTCTTCTATTGGCAACAATGTATGATTGACACCGTCTTTGCTAAATTTGTATGTGTTCTTCTTTCCATCATGCATAGCTCCTCTGTCATATTGCCAAGGTCTACCCAACAATATATGACACACATCCATAGGCATCACATCACATAGAATTTTGTCTCTGTATTTTCCCAATTGCAACTCCACTTCACTTTGCTCATTCACTACCAACTGATATCCCTTTTGAAGCCATGACACCTTGTAAGGTGTTGGATGTTTCTTTGTTTTCAATTCTAACTTCTCCACCACTTCTGTGCAGATGAAATTATCTGTACTACCACTGTTTATTATCATTTGACAACACTTCCCTTGAACCTTACACAATCCTAAACAAGGTTTTCCTTTGTGCTGGTTCAACAATTTCCTTAGCAGGGTTTAACAAAATTTTGTTGACTACCAAAGATTCTCCTTTCTCTGGTACATTCTCTTCGTCTATTACCTTTGTTGCTTCCTCTTCATGTTTTGCAACAATTGCATTCATCTGATTCATTCCTATATTTTATGGGCACTCATAAGCTCTCTGTCCCATCTTGTTACATTTTTAACATCTAACTTCTCTTCCTCTGCCTCTGCCTCCTCTTCCTCTGGAAAAACTCCCTCTACCACTTGCATCACCTCCTGTGGGTGCATGTTGACTTGAGCTGTTGCTAGCTCCATCTCTAGGTGCTGTAGATCTTCCTCTACCACCTTGACTTCCCCTTCCTTAGAAAGTACCTCTATTTCTGGCAAATTGCTTCCTCATGAGTTTTTCTTCAGCCTTCAGTACCATTTGATAAGCCTCTTCTACTATTTTAGGAGACAACACACTTATCTCATCTTGGATGTCCATTCTAAGGCCATTCACATATCTTGCAACCTTCTCATCTGTGTCTTGGATTTGTCCTGCTCTTATACTCACTTTGTAGAATTCCTCTGTGTATTCCTTTACTGTCATAGATCTCTATCTAAGATTATGCATTTGTCTAAATAATGTTTGCTGATAATCACTTGGTAAAAACTTACTTTTTAGTTTTTCCACCATCCTATTCCAATTCTTAATTGGTTCTTTTCCAAGTCTTCTTCTTTCTGCCCGCACTCCATCCCACCAAAGTGCTAAATGTCCTTTCAATTTTGTGACAACAAACATCACCTTCTTTCCTTCTTTTGTTTCTTCATAATCGAAGAATTTATCCATGTCATTTATCCAGTCTATCAATTCCTTAGGGCTTAAGCTTCCTGTGTAGATTGAGACTTCAAGTCTAGGCTTGGGTGTGTATCTCAATACTGATTTAAAGAATATCATTTCAGGAGTTACATCTGCAGGTTCTTCTTCTGCAGCTTGAGCTTGAGGTCCACTGACATCCCAATATCTGCATCTATTCCCATTTCCATTGCTTCCAATCTAGCTTGCATCTGTTGCATAGCTTCCAACACTTCAACATTTGCAACTCGTCATCCTCTTCTTCGACCACCACCTCTTCCTCCAACTCTGAGAGCCATGTTGGATTTCTTTTTCTGATCCTTGAGATCTTGTTCAGTGTCAGTAGGCTGCTCTGATACCACAAATGATGGCTTGGATGCATGTGTAATGGACAATCATTCAAATCTAGAAATGATTTCTGCAAGTTCAGGTGGAATTTATTCTTGGATTTCCTTTGGAGTATCAGTCATCTACCTCCAAACTTGACTATTCTGCTAAATTAGCAGAACTACTTAATTTTAGCCAAAATGATAAGTTCTTTACAATTCCTCTAAGCATCACACATCGCAAATTGCATTTTCTTAAGGCCAAGGTTCATTCTCTCATGAAATATTGTGATACGAAACTAATCGGTGATCCTCCATCGTTTGATCAAGTGCACTTGATCCAACGATTAACAACAATATTGGTTGAGGCACTTGCATGAGGGTTAGCTGTCATTACTGAGACAATAAGGAATATAAACCCTTGATCTATAAAATTTCAGGTCCATTTTTGGAATTAAAGTTCGAGCACTTGATGAACCAATATCGGTTGGATAACAGAGGCCATCAAATCCTATGGTTTGCAGGTCTTCAACTAGCACACGGGTTAAAAACAGGCCTAACCCCCGTAGTTGTTTGTGACCTAAAAGTTTGAATTGAGATCGACGACTAGGAGTGAGTGCAGGGCTTCAACCACGATCAATAAATTCGTACACTTCCACCCCTGTAGTTGCTAATCACCCAGATCTTATACACGACGAAAGAGAAATTAAACATGATCACACCAGATCATAAAGAACTCTAAATTTTCAGGCCAAACTAGAAATGCAATAATACATAGAGATACTTTGGAGGGATGCAATGCCTCCGTGATTGACCATTTATACGCAAAAATATACAAAGACATATTTTCTGTAACTTAATCTTATATGACCAAAACAAGCCAAATTAGTCAAAATCCCCTTATAATCATTCAGAACTTACATAAATACCAATTCATCCTAACAATAAGATCATTAAACACTGGATCAAATCTGCCTAATCTTAAACAATATCTAATCTGGTTGATATTCTCCTCGATAATCTCAACTTAATGTAATCTACTTGAATTAGTTATAAAATCACTCAATCCCTAAATCCTAGCTCAAATCCTATCTAGAAAACTTGTAAATTGACAACTAAAGGATCCCACTCCTTTGCTTGTAAACTTGTTTGGTATTTTTGGAATATATTTGAAGCCTTCTTCCTTCAAGCCTCATGCTCCTGCATCAACATCCAATCCCCACACCAAATTCTTATTTGGCTCATTCGCCTGGTCAACCCATTCACCATGCTAGCTATGAGATTTGCCACCTTATCGGGCATGCTCGCACCGATGCAACATGTCTTCCACTAGAAATTGGTAGACCACACACTAGGTTTTCACAACAAGGGAGGCACACCACCCATTCTAGAAATTCCAATTAGCCACCCAAATCATATTAACACTGGTCTGCATAGGCGCTAGAGTGGTCAGGGAAGGGAAACCCCTCAATTTTGTCTCCCTAGGGCACTAGAGCGAAGACATGCTTAAGAAAAATACCTCCCTGCCAAGAGAAGAGACAAGCCCAAAGAACTAAATAATGGAAGGATTCCCAACACAAAGTGCAAGTGAAATAAAATTCCAGTTTCCAACTTCTCGAATTACCTTCACCAGCATGGCCTAATTCTGTCCAACCCCAACTCAAAAACACACTACTAAATTGAGATACCCGACACGTTTCAAACACTATAACTCTAACCACTCTTGGTCGAAAAAAATTATCCTCCAAGCTACAATTAGCACCAAATTTCCAAAGGACACCCTCTCATCTAGGCCATCCATAAGAGGACTAAGGGGTCGATACCATTGCTTACATTGTCTAAATAAAAACACAACTAAAGCATACAAAAGAATCACTATAATAGGTATAAATGTATGGATTACCTGAGAAATGATGCTGTTCCTTTCACCATTTGTTGCAACAACACTACATCGGGGTATCTAGGCTAGTCTCTCACTAGACAAGCCACGACCAAAAGCTTAAATATCTGAAAGAACCAACACCTATTCATTCATTGACCCAAATGAAACAAGTAGGTAATACTTTCCAAAACACACCTTTTAATCTCCCAAAAGACTCTTCTACTCATAAGTGCCATCACTAGGAGAATAAAAACCATTGATATCTTGAGGACCTTCACCTACAGGCCACTAGGAATTTCATAATTTCCACAATATACCTTCATTATTTCCACATGGGAGGGCTTATATTTTCCTGAATCGACATACTTTCCAAGCTAGTCAACCCCAACAGGGAATAAAAACTACAAATATTATTCATATAAAAATAATATTAATTTTTTTAGGTGGTTCATGGACACTGGGTGGCCACTACATCCATGGGAAAATCCAGGTAGATCAACCCAAATGGATCTATTCACTAGCCAAACAAGAAGGGCCTAACCCTAAGGGCGTCACGAAGATTTGAGCCCCTAACCTCCCAACTGGTGAGGTACTTAGTAACTAGAGCTCAACCAACTAAGCTAACCCTTAAGGCTTAATTTTGTTTTTGTTTTTTAATAACTAATTTTTCTAAATTTTACAAATTCACATTTCATTTAATATATATATATATATATATATATATATATAATTCTTATATGCTATTTTAAAACACAATTTTTATTTTTTATTATTTAACCTTCCTATATAATCTGACTCAAAATTTTATTTTATATTATCTTTTAAATACAGTTCATCAAATCACTCTTTTCTTTTCTTCTCTCCTTTTACTGCACTTCACGTGAACAACAAAAAGACATTAATGCTATGCGTCTCTTATCCTCAAGTAAAAAACTCTTCACAAATGGTAACAACACATTAAAATAAAAATTATTGATGTCGACTATTCTATTTTTTAAACTAATATGTAATCAAAATTAATTAAGTCGAGAATAATAAATTTAAAATTAAATTAGTTAAATAATTTTCAAAATAATATTTTAAACTCATGTAAAAAATTTAAGAAAAGTCATAACGATTTATAATTTATTGAATTAATAAACTATATTACATTGTTCATTATTTTATATCTCAAACAATACACGGATGAATTACATTTCCAAGATGCTCGAGGACATCTTGGATGTTGGTTGGTATATGATTTTCCTCATCCAGATTACATCATAAAATCCATATCCTATTAGTACCCTTATTTGCCCAAAGGAGTATATGTGGCAAAATTGAGACAAAAAACATTCACATTGAAACCTAAACATTATAGATCTAGTAAATTTGAAGGGTTTTCTAGTGAGTTGAGATCAATGTCCCGAGGAGGTTTGACAATGGACTTTTTTGGCTAAGAACTTTGCAATTTGAGGTCTGAGATGATGTTGCAGATTGCATTGACTTCATCTTCAAGGCGTGAGATTCTTTGATGAAGAGCCACTATAATTTCATAGGTGTTGCAGTCTAAGGAACTTTGCTGGTACAACATTACATGCAAATCATAAAGCTCATTTTTAATGATTGCATGCTCATTGTTATAGTGGTCACACATTATAGAGATCGATGAATTTGAAGTTGAAGAGCTAGATTCCATGGATAGGACATGATGGTGATGACATTGAGCAATAATTGCTTTGTCAACAAGGTAAATAGAGGTATATGACCACATGTTACCAAGATAACTATCGTATTTCGAAAATATTTAACCAAGCAACCTAAAGGAATAAAATGAGGTAGGAAGACCACTTAGAGAAATAAAACCAAGAGAGGAGGGGGAAGTCTCTCTCAATGAGACCATAATGATAAGAATAGAGCTAGGCCCTGAGGTAGAAAAAGAAACTACAATGTAACCAAATTCACACACTGTTGACGAGAATAAAAATTACAATGCTTACCTCCAACCTAGAGAGTCCATGATGCCAAACCACCTAGTTACAGTGATGTTGGTTCCAAACTTGACTCACAAAATGAAAGGGAGCATGAAACACAAATTGAAGCTCATCGCTAAGCTTCCAAAAGTACGAATGCCTATATGACACTCTTAACACAAGATCTCTTCACTATAAATTCCACATAGAACTATGGATTCAAATCCCACTCAATTTGCAAGACATGAATTTGGATGATCTCCCGTGGTCATATTTGTTGTCATTATACCCTGAGAGTCGCAGTAGAGCCATCAATTCCACATCATTACTTATAGTGACCCTGTTATAGGCTATTTTGTCTCATTTGATCAATCAACCTCCTGATGGGATCATTCACATCCTATCCCCCCTTTACATCATCATTGCACAAAGCCTTATGCATGTCTCTCTCATTCCCTAGTGTTTCTACCCTAAACTGAATCATTTGAGCCATTTTTAGGACCAACACACCCTGGTATATTGTTGGACAATGTTTACCTACATGTTTCTCCATTATGGCATACATTGATCACCTACAGGTTGCTCCCCTTTGCACTTGTGTTGGTTCTAGAACTTCGAGAAAAAGAGAGAGAATCACGAAGCCTCCATTTCTAGCAGCTTTCATGATCTATTGCAACCACTTACCTAAAATAAAACTCTTGAATCCTATCCTATCGTACCATGGAGTTTCCATCCCTTCTCCTTAGATCTCATCCTCCCATCAAGAGTGGATCTCAATCCCAATATTGGTAAAAGGATAAGAACTCCCAACTTACCTTAATCCTCTATATATTTACAACCTTCCATATGCAAGGGGTTGGATTTTGAAGAATGGTTCTACCCTTATGCAACTATTGTGAGAGTTAACCTTTCATGCATTTAGGGTGATTGGAGGTGCACTTTGTGACAAAGCAAGGCCAAGTCAACAATTTGGAGGGGCTCTTCTACAAGATCAATACCTATTTATGGTTATAACTCTCTCCATTTATATCAACACAAATATTTATTTTGTTTTCCTATATGTGATGTCGGTATTTCATATATTTCAATACCATGTTGATATGTTGAATGAAGTAGATAGATGATGCTACATATATCTCGTAGTTTCTTGGTTTGTGTTGTGTGGTTGCGCAAGTTCTAATTTGGCAAGTCAGAGCTAGGATTGGAGCAGTCAAGCCAAAGAGGGAGCGAAACATATGACAGATTACAAGTAGATTTCTTCCCCTCATCTACTTACTTTAAGGAAAACATTGGGTCCTTTTTCATTTTGTTGTTCTAGGTTAGCCACCAAACCTAGGGGAGATATTTCTGTCCGCAGTCATAAATCCCGTAAAATAGACCCAATGCAGAATAATCATCAAAAATCAGTTCAAGGAGACACATTTCTTGCGGGCCATGAGCTCAGGATAAAGAGTAGGTCTAATATGCCCTAGTGAAATTAAAATAAGAATGATTTCATAGATGCAACCATAACATTCGCTAAGGTATTGAATAAAGGAAAATATAATCCACACTATATCCATTAAATGAGGTGTGCTTACATGAGGTCGTTGTCCATATTACGCCATGTCGAGCTAGTAGAGGAAATAATTGAATAACATTAGATGGTTGGCATAAGGATTTTTATCTTGGCTAAAGAGAGTATAAGAAACAAGGGAATGAAGGAAGGGACGTGGGGATAGGAGGGGGCACATAAGTTCAAGAGGGACAAGAGAAATAGGACTACTAGGCATAAGGTAAAAAATCATAGGCATTTTATGGGGTAGAAATATACTCACTAGGACCATTGATTTTTGCCTATCCTTCACTTAGAAGGAAAGCCTTATTGGCTTGAAGATCTGCTTCACGATTAAGATTCTATAGGATATGGAAGAAAGAAATGCCATAGAGGTAAAGAAGGGCACTTTTGATTTGATGGAACAAGAGGCTTAAAATGTTATCTTTTGGAGGAGTGCCACTTCTAAGAAATTGGAATTATCCAAAATGATGATGTCTTGGATTCCACGTCTTTGAGTTAGCATTATTCCCAAGTAGAGCCCATACATTTTCACGCGGTTGTTGGATTTCTGATCAAGTCCCCAAGAGAATCTATCCACAATGTTTTCTTTTGTATTTAGTAATGTACCACCCCCTTCTTCGAGCCCATAGGTATTTAAGGTTATTATTATTGATTCAAATTGTATTTTTATTAATTTAAATTAAATGTAAAAAATATTCTAGTATATCCATATATAGCCAATATTTACATTGAAGATTATGTGTTTAGATAAATAGTATACATCTCCAATAATACATTAAATGTTATATATAATATATATATATATATATATAATATATATATATATATATATAAATATATATATATATATATTAAAAATTTTATTGTTTCCCATATATTTTTGAAATATTTTTTTTACTCGCAAATGGTTCCTATTCTCATTTTTTTGAAATTCTAAAATTTCTAAAAATTAAATCTCAAATAAACCAATTAATCTAAGCTGAATAAATAAAAAATACTAAAATTATTCACAATTTAACTAAAAATTAAAAACAATAATAAATATAAAAAACACTTTTCAACTTTTTCAAATTGAGAGCCTAACTATATATGTTTATTATATATCACTAAGTAGAAAAATACTAAAATTGTTCGCAATTTAACTAAAAATTAAAAACAATAATGAAATACAATACAAGTAAATACCTTTTCAAATTAAGAGCCTAATTATAAATATGTTTATTGCATATCTGCTGCTTAGTTATAAGTATGCTAATTGGAGTTTGAAATAGAAATGTTAAGAGCCTAATTATAAATATGTTTATTGCATATCTACCCAGTCTAATTATAAATATGTTTATATCATATCTACTGAGCTTAATTATAAGTATTCTAATTGGAGTTTGAAATAGAAATGTTATCCCTTTTTGTTGAGAAGAAATGATGAAATAGAAATGTTATCCTTAAAATTTTAATAAGTTTATTAATAATATATATTTCAAAAAGTTTTTAATATAAAATATATTTTAAAAAGGTTTTTTTTTTTTTGTAAGAAAAAGATCAGTAATTTCTGGAATATATTCATATGTTACTCCAAACAAGCAATTTTACATGTAAAAAATTGAATGTGAATGACTTGTGCAACATCATGAACATCGATAATTAACTATTTTTCACGGGGATTATGCAATTTTTATCACTCTTGTTTTGCTATAGCTTCTGTATGAAAAATATTCTTTCTTACCTTTATGCAAATTGAATTTACAAATATTCTGTTTCTAGCTTGCTTCCTTGGAACCCTTTGCCTATCTTTTTCATGGCAATTGTTTTTTAGTGCACTAACCCGATCATCTCTACTCTTTTTTTCAACCAATAAATCATCTAAGGCTAAACATCTATTTCCCTTTGAATTACTCCATACTCATTTACTTTTTCTATGAGACTTTCCATGCTCTTTACGCCCACTCCCTACTCATTTCCTTTTTCTAGGAGACTTTCCATTCTCTTTACGCCCACTCCATACTCATTTCCTTTTTCTATGAGACTTTCCATGCTCTTTAAGCTCTACTATAAGTAACTTTCTCATTTAGACAATCTCTTTCCGGTTATCTGAAGCCACAAGTAACATTCTTTAAAACTATTAAAATGCCAAGATATTTCTGGCAGTTGTTTTTCAATGCACTAACCCTATCATCTCTATTGTTTTTTCAACAAATAAATCACCTCAGTCTGAGCAACTATTTCCCTTTGAATTACTCCATACTCATTTCCTTTTTCTATAACGCCTTCCATATTTTTTTAAACTCTCAACTATCACTAACTTCCACATTCTCGTTCTTGTTATTTGAAGCCACTAGTAACATTCTTTCAAACTATTAACATGCCAAGTGAAAACTTAAGGACAGTCTTACAAACAGAATCGCAAATACATGTGTACCAACCCTGATTTAAAAAAACCGGTTACTTGTCTCACAGTGCAATCCAATAAAATTAAGGAAATTGCCAATATAAATGTTCATTCAATCACACACAAGTTTGAAACCCACTGGACATACAGAGTGCAATCCAATACAATTTAAAAAAGAATTGCTCTTGTAACTGTTCATTCAATCACACAAAAGTTCTAAACCCACTGGACATACAGAGTGCAATCCAATACAATTTAAAAAAAAATTGCTCTGGTAACTGTTCATTCAAGCCCATTGAGATTATCTTGATTGTTAGGGCTAAGGGTTGTTATCTTTTTATCTAAGTTTACATTTTGGTTAGTGAAATGATGAGGAATAATGCTTTGATAAATAGTATTGTAATAGTATATTTATAAATTTTGTTATATAAATTTAGAGCGTTATAAATTCTGAAATAAATATAATTATGGGTTGAACTAATATTACTAACTTCACTTTAACCCTTGAGTTGAAAAAGACTTATTTCTTTCCATATAAACTATATATTTTCATTCCAATACATACTTTAGCCCTTGAGTTGAGAAAGACTGATTTCTTTCCTATGTAAACCATATATTTTCATTCAAATGCACACTTAAGCCCTTGAGTTGAGAGAGACTGATTTCTTTCTTGTAAACAATATATTTTTATTCAATTGCAAAAATGGTTTAAATCCATTGGACATAAAATTTTATAATATTAATAGAAAATTCTATACAATGTATTTGAAGTAAATTTGAAAACCAATGAAATTGCAATGGCTGGACTAAGTGGTATATGAAATAAATTCCCCGAATCTCAATAGCATTGCCAATGTGACCAGCAAGAGGCTACCGTTCTGATTACATTTCATAAAATAAGGAAGATGCCAAGAAAACCAATCCTATGAATCCAAGGAAAAAGGTCTGCCAAGCTACTGTACTGTCTACGAGAGTGATGATCCAGTGGCGCGATGGGTCGCTCCTGAGATGGTGGTATTCTCGTCGCAGGTCTCCAAAATCTCCGTTGATAATCAGTCCCACCGTAGCTGTTATCATTACCATAAACGACTGCGACATGACAGTAACGAGTACAAGACTTTCTTCTGCAGCGATCTCTTGAAATGCTCGTTGAGCCAGTGGAAAAACAACGCCCGAAATGGTGAAAACAAAACCCAAAATGAAGTGGCTTCTGCTTACTCCTGGTCTCTCGCCACTGGACCAGAGTCCGGATAGAGCAGCATGAACGGCAAGAAGGACGATTGAATTCAAAGGACAATACGTTATCCCGTGCGCAAGTAAAAATAAAGCAAACAACTCACTGCAAAACATGGAGACGATGAAGAGAAAACCCAAACTGGAGGGATAAAACAGTGAGACCCCAAGTGCCATTGCACCCAATAATCCAATTAGGACACTATATCCAACGGTAGCAATTGATGATATTCTTCGCCCATCCAGTATGGGGAGCAAGGGTATAGGCAATCCTATGCACAACAGCAGCCATCGTAGCAATTGGGTATGTGCGCCCCGTTGGAAGTAAAAGCGGATCAACAGAATCCCAGCCGAGAATCCCAACAGCCAAGAAATAACACAAATTCTAACCACCAAACATCGTAGCTTTCTCACAATTGTATCAAGTATGTCACTGACAATTTCTCCTTCAGAATCGATTTCAGTTATCTCTCCCTCCACCTCCATTTTATCTTAAAAGAAGAAACTCATGAAATCCTCCTTCCAAACTACAAGTGATATTGCAGAGAAATTTGGTTCTTCAGTCTAATGTTTTGGTGAAATACACATATAAAAGTCTCCAGTTAATTGCATTAGGTATCTTGATCAAGCTATCTACATTGAAGTTTGTCTATCCAAACGGTTATATTGATTCTATTTGTTTGTTGCGACAACAAGTCTCCACCCAAACTGTTATTTTAATTTTGTTCCTCCTTCCAAACGGTTATTTTAATTTCTGTTTTTGGTAGGGCCGCCATCTCCGTCCAAACTGTTATTTTAATTTCTGTTTCTCCTTCCAAACGGTTATTTTAATTTCTGTTTTTGGTACGGTCGCCATCTCCGTCCAAACTGTTATTTTACTTTCTGCTTTGTTCGTTCTGATTTCCCCTTCTAGACTGTTATCGTTTAGTATTGCTTGAATCTTAAACGTTGCATCAGGTCTCTTTAGGGTTTCGTTTGTTTGTTTTTTTTTTAACCAAACACGAGTTGCATCAGTTCTGATGTGTTTCGTGATAATTGTTCTTGTATTTTTTCTTAATAAATTCATATTACGTGTTCTCATGCACAAAATAATGAAGACGACCATTCCACACTGACATGGAGTGGAATGATGATGTTTGTTGTCTCAATTATTTATTCATATTCTATCCTCCATCATCGTAGGAGAATTTGATATGCATTCTCCACCATCATAGTAGTAGAGTCCCGTTTCCATCTCGCTTTGTCCTTAAATCAAAGCGAGATTTAAGCTCAAAGTAGTAGAAGTTTATTTTTTTCTAGTTAATTTTATGAATTATATTGATTGATTCAAATTATTATTATCATATTTTGATTAAATTATTTATTTGTCAATATTAATAATCAAACTTGTATTTGAGCATAATCATTTAATTATATATAGATTTTACTGAAATCACATATATAAATTTATTAATAATTGCCAAAAGATATTAGATTGAGTGGTTTGGTGAACAACTCATTACCCTAGCTACAGGGTTCTAGTTTTCGATGATCAATTGTAACTAGCCCATTGTGGTATTTATGAAATAACAATATCTAGTATAATCTTGGCAACCCATGTATAGTTTAATTTATAGGGTTTAACTTATAGACCCAATTTTGAGAGATCTCTTCTGGTTAAGTCGACAAATATTTTTAAAAACTTGAACTTGCCTTGTTTAATATATAGAATTTAAGTGCCACATGGGGTTTGAAGGTGCCACATCTATTTTTGCATTCAAAAATGTATTTTAAGCAATAAAAAAACACAATTTTGTTTGAAATTGTATCATCGGATTTCTTTAGAAAAAAATTATTTCATCTAAAAGTTAGACTAAGCGGACACACACACACATATATTCTAACTTACAAAATAACCTTTTTTAGCATTTTTTTCTAGTTAATTTTAAATCTCTAAAAAATTAAGTTTAAATTGTTTAATCTATAAAATTTAAATACTGCATTTTTCAACGTAATGAATTTTTTTATGAATAAAAAAATATTTTTAACAAAAAACTATTTTATATATAAATTACACTATACCTCTTTATATATATAATTTCTCTATTGGTATAATTTGAATTGGTAAATATTGATAATTTACTTTTAGATTTAAGATGATCGATCAAGAATACCTCGTAGATTCTAGGAATTCCAACTAATTACGTAGAGAAAGCTTGCTTTCTCTTTCCAGGTTCATGACTTGTAGCTTCTCTTGAAAACAAATCCAAAAACATATATTCTCACTACGGCTAGAAAAGTGTTATAGAGCACCGTGAAGGTTAAGTTTTATCACACGTATTGAGAAAATAATAAAAAAGTTGATGTCCATGACCTTCAAGTTTTATCACACATAGTGAGAAAATAATTAAAAAGTGGGTCTCCATGTAAATTCCACCATTACGGAAATAGGATTTTTCTAATGTGAATAGAAGTTTTAATCGTCAACCTATTGCTTAATCATAATTGGATATTCAAATAGTGTTGCATCTCATTTTAAGAACCAAGTAACTCCCATGCCATGCTAGGAATCACATTTCATATTTTTTAAAGTGATGGGATGGTTCACACTCTTGGGTATAAAAATCTTAAGCATAATTGGATCTTCAAATAGTGTTGCATCTCATTTTAAGAACCAAGTAAACCCTGCCATGCTAGGAATCACATTTCATATTTTTTTTAAAGTGATGTGATGGTTCACACTCTTGGGTATAAAAGGTATTGGGTATAAAAATAGGTAGGAAAAAAAAAATTAAAAAGGGTTTAATATAAAAAGTAAAAATGTATGATTACAAGTAGATTATGTGCATGGAGTTTTTAATTATAGTTTTGGACAAAAGGGCTTTATTTTATGGATAAGGAGAAACATGTTAGACATATTCTTCTTGGATATAAATGATTGGAAAAAATGTTTAATCACTATCATAAGTAGATTGAGGGTTCACATGTAGCAAGATGTAGAGAGATATGGTGCACTTGAGCCTATGGATGGGTATAGAGTCATCACCCACATGTTGGTTCATGTGGGCTTCACTCAATGAACCTATGCCATATCATGTGCATTCGTGGCATATTAAACAATACCCTTAATTTAAATACATATTGGAAAATACCTCTAAAAATAAATTATTTAACCCCCTACCAATATGAATCTAATACACCTTCCCAATTAATAAAAACTCTACTTTCACTAGATATTGTAGGTACTTATTTTTTCATTAATATTTTTTATACCCCTTTATATTTTTTCATTAACTTTGACCTCCATTTTTTATACCCACTAATATAAAAACCCTTTACCCCCTATTATATGTTCGATATATTATGTCATTTTTTCCTCAATATATATCCCCCAATATGAATGCACGTGGTGTGGTATGGTATTGCTCCCCCAGTGAAGCCCCCGTGTGCTGGTTGTGAGCATCTAAATTAAAGTATCAAAACTATTCTAAATTCACAAGTAAGCTAATTTCCTCATTTCGAAGGTAAAATTATCACCAATCATTACTTTAGGGGTTATACATTTACTAACAAAATCTTCATGATGGTTGTCAATGAATGGTCTTGAATTTTTGTAAGTATCTTTTTAAAACTCTATGCTTGACTTTCAGGCCATTACATCAACCTCATGCCAATTTAATGTCTCACTTATGTATTCAACTCCCTTGAATCACATGATGCAAGTGGGATAATTATATTAGGGCTCTAGGGTAGAAATTTTTTATACTCGAAGAGTTGGCTCGATTGTTTTTAGTTAGAGATGAATAAGTTTCAAAAAGATTCATATTTAGGGGTGGTTGACTCGTTAATTGTTTGTTCACTCCTTCTCTGGTTCTAGCTACTCCTTCATCGTTCTATGCTCTCTGATTTTGTATTCCTCACCTTTGTATGTAGGTTTCTTGGAACCTCCATTGGAGGTGGTTTTTGAACTACTTGACATTCATTGTGGTGACTCATTAGCTTCAATGTTGGCATGCATACAATTTTTGGTGGATACCCATTAGTTGGGTGGCTCTCTTAGTGGAGTCTTTTTGGTTTGATAGTTCTTTTGATGTAGTCTCATCAAAGGACCTCATTTACTTAGATGTATATTGGTTCATTTCTTCTAGGCTTTTCTCTACCCTGGAGACTTTTTGGCTTCACATATAGAGTGTGTAGGGACCTCTACTTCCCTCTAGTTTTTCTTTGCACTAGTTTTCCCACATCTTCCTACTCCCTTCCTTCTTTCCTTAAGCTATAAACATTCCTTGATCATAAGATTTTAAGTTTTTTATTTTTTATTTCTAACATAAATATTATCATCAAGTTATATTATGCTATACTCTTAGTTATCATTTCCAAGAAGTGCACTTTCTTGGCTTATATCCAAGCCATGAATTCTTTGATTAGTACCCAACTTGCAATTGAATTCACATAATTATGTTGTTGGTGCTGAAGATGATGTAGATGTGCTTGACTTTGCTGTGATGCATATGGTTAGAGTTCTTAGAGAAAATTTTTGAATTTTACCTAATTGAGGGAACAAATGCAAATTAAAGCTTAGTTATGTGTGTTTGTAGCCCATATTTCGAGTGGGAAATTAACGTCCACAACCTATATTACTAATGGGTAATCAACATCCATCATTTGTAGAATCGTTTAAGAAAATTATTGGCCTTGGATTATGCAATCATTGTTTTTGGTTTATATTAATCTAGTTGTTTGAATATTTTGAGGTTGTTGACACCTAATCATTAGGATTGGGTGAATGTAATTAATGTAAATAAATAATAAGAAATATGAATAGTCATCATGAGATGAAGTGAACAATCATCAGGAGATGAAGTGAACAGTCTCTCCCTCATGTATATAATAAAGACCATCCTGAAGGAATAAAATATGGATTAATTTGTGGAGTTACTACCTGGCCTGGCATGGTATTAGAGCCAGCTCCATTTTTGGCATATATTTCTAATCTTGTAACTCCCTTCTGCCATTTTCTTGCAGTCTGTCCATTGTCCCCTATGGACTCTGTCCACTGCCCTCTCTACAGTCGCTGCTGCAAATCTATGACATTATCTGCACCCTTTGCACTCCCAGGATGTGCATAATTGTCCTTTCTGCACTCTCTGGGCTCTCTACCATCATCATTGGAAGGATTGCTCAAATGTGAGACCGACGACTGATCTATCGGAAATTCATTTTCACTGGGTAGTGGAGGGAGGATGGCAGCTTATGAAGGATCGTTTTTGAATCCTTATGTGCCCGTTTCGAAGATTTCTCTTCTTTGGCTTTCAATTCAAACTTGTCTTTGAAGTGATCTGAGAAAGGCTCAGTCAGAAGCGATCTCACAGTCATTGGGGAAAACATAAGGTAACGGCCTCAGAGCACTGATTTTGTAGGTTTGTAATTGTTCTTAGTTGCACCAGACCCGGAAAGAAGAAGAAGAAGCCATCAAATTGAATAGCCAATGCTTAATCTAGAAGTAGAACTGGAACGAACTATCTGGTGCCTCCACGCAGGAACGAGGAATGAGGCTGTGTGATATGGTTGAATGTTTAAAAAAAAAATATTATATGTGTGTTTCAGACTCACTGACTGATGTGAGTTTTTGAAGAGCTTTTTTATGGTCGTAGTTCATTCTATGCGTGGAATGTTGCGTATGGCACCTAGTGCATGGTTGTGTGTTGAACTGTGGTCGTTGAACTCTACAAAGTTTGAATAATTTCTCGACCACTGGTATTTACGCTTGAACACTGGTATACTTTTGTATATTTATGCTACCCCATATATACACAGTTCTTGTATTTACGCTGCCATCAAAACCTATTGAACATTGGTATACTTTTGTATATTTACGTTGCCCCATATATACACAGTTCTTGTATTACTTTAATACACAATCTTGTGTATTACATTGAATGCTGGTTACCATATGTTACACTCACCATACACTGCCCCACTCGTGTATGCATTGGTACAAAAGCACATGCTATATGGTATATACCTCTGATATGATACCTCTGTTGAATGCATTGTACAATTTTTTTGTGTATTAGAGTTGCTCCATAATATATTTAGGCTGAATTATATTTTTTCCCATTAGGAGTAAAAAAACAAATTTTGCAACAGAAGTTTTTGTTACAATATGCATTCAATCATATCCATTGTGGGAATAGTTCTCACTGGCAAGGAGAACTATCCTGAGTGGTCCCAGATGATAAAACACACCCTCATTTTTAATGAGTTGTAGAAAGGAGTGTGCATTGGAGATGGAGACAAAGAGCCAGAACAACCTAACTCAGATAAAGAGCTCGCCATTTGGGAAAATAAGAACAACAAAGCTTATGCATTAATCACAACATCTGTAAATGAAGAGGTGAGTCGCTATATTTCACCATTTTCAACTTCTTTCAAAGCCTTACAAGAGCTGAAAGAACTCTATGACTCACATTTTTCACTTGAAGTTGTTCAACTCATGATTAAGCTCTTCACTCTTGAATTACAAAATAATGATCCTCTTGCTCTTGCATCTGAAGTAAAATCTATAATGCATGATATCAAATCCACTAAGGTTGAATTGGATATTCCTCTTATTGCTTTTCTCAAGGCACTTTATCCTACTTACTCCAATTATCTTGAGTCATTGCAAGCAAATGGAAATCTCAAAGATATTACCTTTGACTCTCTTGTGAAAAAAATTGCTAGAAGAGAGATAGCTTTTGGAAAGAAGGCAACCCCTAAATCTTCTGAAGAGGCTGCATGCCTTGGTCATAAAGAAAATAATCTTGCTCAAGATTCTTCTAGAGGAAGAGGTGGTCGAAGAGGAAGAGGAATATATTTCAGAGGCAGGGGGCAGACACTCTCAAGGAGAAAAGGCATATTTTCACTGCATACACTACAAAAGAAATGGATCACATGATGCCTCTACACGAAAGTTACCATGGGGACAAAATTAAGTAGTAAAGAAACCAACAGAAAGGTAAAACTAATGACACAGACAAAGGCAAAGCACTTGAATCTACTCACTATGTTGTGGCACAATGTAATATTGGAGTGAATGAAGATTTATTTAATGCTTCACTTGCTTCTTGGGAAAAATTGGTTGCTTGATTCAGGAGCAACTTGCCACATGACTCATAGAAATGATTTTTTTGAATAATTTATGACAATGTTGATGGAGCAATATACTTTGCAGACCAATCAAAAATCAAGCCATCAGGGCTTGGCACAATCATGCTTAAATTGCCTGGTCTTCTAGACTTTCTTCTGCATCATGTTCTATATCTCCCACAGCTGAAAAGAAACTTGCTGTCCTTGGTCCACATCCACCAGCAAGGTCACTCCATTCATATGTTTGATGGCAAGTTTGAGGTGAGAAAAGCATCTGACCACTCACTTGTCATGAGGGGAAAAGAAGAAGAAAGGCTTCTCAAGCTGCAAGGTACTTCTTCTCATGCACAACATTTCTCATACAATTCTCATTATGAAGAAGGTACACCTTCGTTAAGTTTATTATGGCATGCTAGATTTGTACATTTGAACTATGACAGCCTTCGCTTGTTGAAGAAAATGGTGTTGCTGGTTTGCCTACAATACCTAAGAAATTTAAGCAATGTGATGCTCGCATTCTAGGAAAGCATAACAAACAACCTTTTTATGATTCACATTCAAGAGCACATAGAAAACTTGAACTCATTTGTTCAAATTTATGTGGTCCAATGCCTGTTCCTTCTGTAAATGGAAATAAATATATGATGACATTTATTGATGACTACACCAGAATATGTTGGATTTATTTATTGAAGAACAAATATGACGCTTTTCAAACATTCAAGAACTTTCATAAATGGATTGAAAATGATGCACAATCTCATATTGGGTATATTCACACTGATAATGGAAAAGAATACACATCAAATGAATTTGAAAACTATCTTCGCCAACATGGGATCAAACATCAAACAACTGTCACTTATAATCCCCAACAAAATGGTGTAGCTGAAAGAATGAATAGGACAATCTTAAATATAGTACACTCCATGCTCTTCTTAAGAAATGTAAAGATAATGTTTGGGCTGATGTTGTTCTATTTGCTGCATATATAAAGAATAGATGTCCATCTAATTCTATTAGAAACAAGACACCATATGAAATGTGGTATGGGCATGTTCCTTCGGTAAAGCATCTCAGGGTCTTTGGTTCCACCTGTTATGCCTTGATACCAAAGGTACATAGAAACAAACTTGGTGCAAGAAGTCGTAAGTGTATCTTCCTGGGGTATTCAAACACCTCCAAAGCATACTGTCTCTATGATGAATTCAATGAAAAGTTTATTGTATCTAGAGATGTAATTTTTCTTGAATCATCCAAAACTGACAATGTTGTTGAGCGACAACTTGATCGATTGGATAGATTCGCAAATGAAAAATCATTTCAAGAATTTGATAATCAGATTCCACATCTTGAAGGGGGCATTCCTATACTAGATCAACACGTGGAATCTTCTTCTGAAGAATTCTCTCCCCCACATGAAACTCCAACAACAGATGATTCTTTAAGTGATGTGATTGATAGAATTCATAGACTCAATCTTGATTCAGTCCCAACTCAATCAACGGAGCAGCCTGGACCATCTGAGCAATGTCCCCAAAAGTGGCTGACAAAGATGAAAATGTTCATCCCGATGAGGTTAGAAAGATAGGAACTAGAAATTCAAATTGGCAAAATGGAGGTGATGTAGATGACTCTAATTAACCAGTTGATATGGATGTTTCTTATGATTGTGAATTGAACTTGCCTACAGATTTTGAACCAACTTCCTTCAAAGAAGCTGCTTCTAATGATGAATGGAAAGAAGCGATGCAAAAGGAGTATGATGCCCTCATAAAGAACAACACTTGGAAGCTGGTTGATCCTCCATTAGGAACCAAACCAATTGGCTGCAAGTGAGTCTACAAGAACAAGTATAAAGCTGATGGCTCACTTGACAAGCACAAAGCTAGGTTTGTAGCAAAAGGTTTTGCAAAGAAGGAAGGGGTCGACTATGAGGATATTTTTTCCCCACAACAAAATGGGCTACCATCCAGACACTCTTTGCCCTAGCAGCTTAGAACGGTTGGAAAGTCCATCAAATGGATGTAAAAATTGCTTTCTTGAATGGAGATCTAAAAGAAAATGTTTTTATGTACCAGCTTGAAGGATTTGATGTGAAAGGACATGAACAAAAAGTATGAAAACTTGTGAAATCCTTGTATGGTCTCAAACAAGCACTGCGAGCCTGGTATGAAAAACTAATTGAGCATCTTTTGAAACTCAATTTCAAAAATTATGATCTTGATGACACAACTTTATTTGTCAAGAAAGTTGGAAAAACAGTTGTATATCTTGTGGTATATGTAGATGATATTTTGATGACAGGGAACAATGAAAGCTACATTGCATCCATAAAGAAGGAATTGGGGAAAAGTTTTGAAATGATTGATTTAGGCTATGTTCATTACTATCTTGGTATTGAAATAACTCGACATCCAAAGTCCATATTCCTTTCTCAAAAGAAGTACATTGGAGATCTGTTGAATAGGTTTGGAATGACAAAATGCAATCCTCTTACTGCTCCAATGGAACAAAACTTAAAGCTCACACCTATTGACAGAAAAGAATTTGAGGATGCGGAAAAGTATAGACAGCTTGTAGGAAGTCTCAACTACCTAACTAGTACCAGACCAGACATTTTGTTTAATGTTGGAATCCTCTCCAGGTTTGTGCAAAAGCCTTGTGAGGGACATTGGTTTGCTGCAAAAAGAGTTCTAAGGTACTTGAAGGGAACTCAAGACTTTGGAATCAAGAATACATGGGTGGTTGACTTCAACTTGATTGGATACTCTGATTTAGACTTCGATGGAGACAAAGGAACTAGGGCATCTACTTCAAGATATGCTATGAGTCTTGGATCAAGAGCTGTCTCCTGGAGATCATGCAAACAATCAGCTCCAGCAGATTCCACAACAGAAGCAAAATACATGGCAGCAGCTGAGGCAACAATAGAAATTGTGTGGCTTAGGAAAATTCTTGAAGATTTGCAGGTAAAACAAGTACAATGAACTCCACTCATGATTGACAACACCTCTGCTATAAAGTTTGCAAAGAACCCAAAGTTCCATGATTGAATGAAGCACATCAATACTAAATATCATTTGATTCCACATCATGTTGAGGCCAAAATAATCCATCTCCATCATTGTTCCACTAATGAGAAAATTGCAAACATCTTCACCAAAGCGCTTGGAAGAGAAAAGCTTGAACGATTCAGAATGATGCTTGGACTCACCAACATCCCTTCAGATTAAGGGTTGGGGGGAATGTTGACACCTAATCATCAGAATTGGGTGAATGTAATTAATGTAAATAAATAATAAGGAATATGAACAATCATCGAGAGATGAAGTGAACAGTCTCTCCCTCATGTATATAATAAAGACCAACCTGAAGAAATAAAATATGAATTAATTTGTGGAGTTACTACCTGGCCTATAATATGTCCATTTGTCTTGAATTGATCTTTAAAAATTTTGAAGAATGTGAAATGAACTGGTGGACCATCAAATCAACTCAAATCCATACATTGGAATATAAATAGTTAGTTAGTGAGCTATATAAGAAGACGTACATTTAGATGGAAGAGTTGCTAGTTTTTGAATTTCGTGAGACTTAATTCATGAATTGTCAAGAAAGAAGAAAAATATGAAGAGGAGCATAAGTGGAACATAATTGAGGAAGAGGAGTAGAAGTGGAATGTAATTGAGGGAAAGGAGCAGAGGACATAAGAAACTATAAAGAGGGAAAATATAGAGTTCAAAATATATACAATTAGTAAGAACAATTCATAATTAAAGACCACGAAGCTTGCAAAATAAAACTTCCATACATAAGGGGATCAATGTCTCTTTTTAGGTAGTACCCTGAAAAGGAATAGGTTGGAGCAAGTAAGAAGAGGGAGTGGGTGTTCCAAACAAGTTGTAGCTTGCAAAAGAAAAGATAGGTTGAAATCTACTATAGGTAGAATCCTACAAAATTGAACTAAAAGGAGTGGGTGCTTTCCTTTACTTACAAAATTAAATTCGTGGTTTTCTGCCTTTATGGGTTTCTAGTGTCTATATGTGTTGAATGTGTTGCTTGTGTGTTTGCTTTGAATTAATGGTTAATTTCTAAATACTTACATAAATCTTCTCATTGTTAAAGAGAAAGTCAAAAAGTTGTTAAAATAAATAAAATTGACCATTGTTAAAATATACAGTTTACTTATTCACCTCTTTTATTAATTACCTAATTTGCAACAAATAATACCTATATGAAAAAAAGAAATAAAGTAACCCTTTCTTTATTAAAATAAATTTTATAACTTATTATCAATTAATTTTTGTAATTTATAAACATGTAAATTATCTTTATTTAGGATTAAAATTAACCACATAAACATATAAAAAATTTAATATGTGGTATTTTAGAATAACAAATATGTAAATTATCTTATTTAAGGTTAAAATTAACCACATAAACATATACAAAATTTAATATATAGTATTTTTCTAAAATACCACATAAATTTTAATCAAGTTTTTAACATATTAAGTATATTTTAAGCTAATTTCAAATCAATGATGATTTATATTGCTGTGATGGTTCATTTACCAAAATACAAGTCTAGATCTCTATGAATCCTTTTCACTTTCTTCTCCTTCTTTTTTAATTCCAAGTTTAATTATTAAATAATTTAATTAATAATTAATTTATTAATAGTTAGGTTTGGAAAGTCTTATGGGTGTTTAAGATTTAGTTGGAATAGTCCAGAGAATTTATGCCTAGAGAATAAAAAATCTCACTGAAACCTAGTAGAAGCATACTCTCTTTTTCAAGGAGCATGACTTGTAATCTCTCTTCAATCTCCAAATTGGTCATAGTAGTAGATTGGAGTAGTCTATAATGCGACTTTTCAGAGATTCCAATCACCTGAAAAGTGCATCTTTCGAGCATCTTGACATCTGTGCTGCTATCGTGTTCATCTTCCCGTTTCCATGATTCTCCTACCCATCCAAACGCCATCTCCGTTTGCACCACCGTCGCAGCCTCGACATTCGAACTCGCCTGCGTCCCATCTCATACCATCAATTGCCCATACCATCATCCATACATCATTCAGTTTGAATTTTGTAATTGGGCGCGCAATAATTTTGAAATTTGAAATTTGGCGCATTTAAATTTTGAAATCCCTTCAGCGTCTTCTTCCTTCATTATGCTCTTTACTCTGCAATATCCTAGCTGCCATTAATGGGTTTTATGTCAGTTTTCACTGCATGACTAGTAAGTTTTTCATCACAGTCTCGGATCTTCCATTATCATCAGAGTTTAGGTCACTGGTAGAGGCATAATGAGGAAGTACTCAGGATTTGGTTGCTCAATCTGTGCTTGGACATGGATTTTCCAGACCAAATTCTAATAGGAGCATGTACAAAACCCTTGGCAGAAGAATCCAAGAGCTTAACACAACATCGATACCTGTCATTTTATTTAAAGGTAATCCCTTACTTTCGATCCCAATTTACTGGTAATCCTGGCAGCTTTAATGTGCACTATGATATTCGCACTATGTATACATTTTATTTTTAAATGGACACTTTGCTGTAGTGAAATGATTGCAGTGAGGTCTTCAGGGCACATATACAAGGAAGTGCCTAACTGTAACGGCTTAGATAAATTGGCCATGAGAGCCCTACCTGCCCACTCTAGTGTATGCCAACACACAATCCCAACATGCCCAGAACGATTAAATATACATTAAAATTATAAAATGAATCTCAAAGCAAGATAAATGGCTCATTGAACCTCCCTTTTTGACAAAGAATTTTCACCATTTAATTTCCTTTTCTTTACTTTTAATTTTTAAAATTATAGCAGTGTAAATTACATTTATTAAAAATATTTGTTTCTTTATAAAATATAAAATTCAATTTAATTGAAATGTCTTATCAAATTGATTATTTTAATAAAAAAATAATTTTTTTCTTTCATTTTGATTAATTGATGATAAATTTAATTATTTATTTTTAAATTCATTATATATAAATTTTATTTAATATATATAAAATAAAGATTTACTAATTTATATATTATATATATATATATTTATATATATATAATATATATATTATATTTAATAATGGTAAAAATAAAGATTTACTATTTAATATATTAATAAAAATATTAAATAATAACAAAAATAAGATTACTATTTTGATGAAATTTATATTTTTTTTTAATTTCACATAAAAATAAAATATAACTATTTAATATAATATAAAATTATATTAATGATTCAAAATAAAGATTTACTATTTTGATAGAAATTATTTATTTTTAAAATTTCAATACTAAGATATATTGAACGATAATAAAATAAAAGATTATTTGAATTAAATTATTTAATAAAAAAATCAATAATATTTTTTTATCATTAATGAATGAAAATCTATAAATATAGTATATTTTTTAATTTAATATTTTATTTAATAATGGATTTATGAATGAAAATTTTAAATATTTATATTTTATACGATTACATAATTTAAAATAGTAAAATAAATATAACTAATATAAAAAATATAAATTTTAATATTTTTTTTTTTTAAATATTGTTTTATAAAAGTTTAATTTATTTATTTATAGTAGTAGTTAAAAATAGAATTTCTAATTTTACATATCTTAAGAGATATATCTCATTTAAGTAGTTGAATAGCTAAATATTTTTTTAGTATTATTTTATTTTTATTTCAATTCTAATAAAATGCAACATTATTTAATTTAATTTTCATTTTATTTCTTAAAAGTATATTTAAATTTGTAAGATTATGAATTGTAATTTTTTAGAACAAAATATAAAACTCAAAAAAATATTATAGTCAAATTATCTATTTTAAGTCCATGGTGTTTTGGATAAATGGTGATCAAGTGCTCTATTAAGGCATTCCTTGATGTGAAGTAATCGGTTCAATTTCCTGCACTAATGTGAAGTCACCGGCTGACATGATGAAGATGTAGGTGCTTTGTTAAGACACTCCTTGATGTGAAGTAACCAGTTTCATTTCCCGCATTGATGTGAAGTCACCCGTTGACATGATGAAGATGTAGTACTTCTAGGCTTACAATTTTTTTATTATTACCTATTTTAATAAGAAACTAAATATTTTCCTCAAACTATTTTTTACTAAATAAAATTAATTATTAATCTAAATTTATTTAGATATTTTCAAGAGTACAGGTCTTAATATGTTGTTCATTGTTGTGTATGTATGTATAGAATATGGCCACTTATAATGGTACTTTTGTGATACATAAGCCATAGTCTTTATTAGTGGAAGATATTTTTCAATATAATTTGTTAACTCATTTCCTTATAAATAAAAGATTGATTGGAATTTAAAAATAAATTCAAATAATAAATAAATATATAATATTATAATATTTTTGTTTAGTTATGGAATTTTTTATTAATTGCCAAATTTGTGTTCGATCACAGTTGTATATCAAGAGTTACATTATGGTATCCTTCCAACTTTAGATTCTTGAACAAAAATTGTCCTCCCAAGAGGAATACAACCTATATTAAGCATATACAAGTTTTTGGAAGTGAATACCTTTCAATAGAACCCAAATTGAAACAAAACTTGCAATACATATAGCCTACTTCAAAATATAGTCCTTGATTACAACATATTTCCCTTGATCCACTAGATTAGTCAAGTCTGAATACTTGATATTAGAGTTGCTGAAACTAATTGAATCTTTCATATTTAAGACCAAACTATCGACCAAAGATTTCAATTCTTCAACATTATAATAAAGGGGTTTGATTTCTTCCTCATGTTTATCCAATTTTCCTCTCACTTCTAGCCAAAGGTCAATGATTGTGGAGGCAGAGGTAGTGTGTTCATCATCTCGTAACTTGAACATAATGAGATCAACCTTGAGATTACACAGAGAGTCATATCACTGTAGACCCACGGCTGAAGTCTCCCCGAGAAACAAATAAATCACTCCCTTCACTGGCTAATTCTTGAAGAAAAATCCAATTATGAACTAAAGGCTTTGGGAATCCTTCCAAAAGCTAAGACTAGAAACATATCCATGCAAACGCCGTCTCCGTTTACACCACCGTCGCAGCCTCAACATTTGAACTTGCCTGCGTCCCATCTCATACCATCAATTTCCCATACCATCATGCATACATCATTCATTTTGAATTTTGTAATTGGGCGCGCAATAATTTTGAAATCCATTCAGGTTCCCTTCCTTCATTCTGCGCTTTACTCTGCAATCTTCTTGCTGCCATTAATGGGTAGCTTCTTATGGGGAGAAGCTACCAACACTGTCATATATGTTCAAAATAAGAGCCCACATCAAGCTTTGGATTTGAAGACACCTGAGGAAGTATTCACTGGTAAGAAACCTAATGTTTCTCATTTTAAAATCTTTGGTTTTCCAATATACTTTCATGTTCCTAAAGAGAAAAGGAATACGTTAAAAGCTTCTGGGAAGGAAGGTATATTTCTTAGCTACAGTGAAAATTCAAAGGCATATAAAATGTATGTACCTAGTCAAGGAGATGTGGAAGTGAGACGAGATGCTACCTTTGATGAAGACATTTCCCTAGGGAAATCCATTGATGTCCCTATCTCAAGGAAGGATGGTGATGATGTTGCTGAAAAACAAGATGAACCTTTGACGAATGAGCCTATGCCTAATATTAATGTCCCAATGGATCCTATTTATCCACCTCTTGATGATTCCTTTACCACAAGGAAAATACCTCTATGGCTCAAAGGTACTCTTGAAGATGCTGAAAAAGATGCTACTCCAAGAGTGACATTTCGTGAAAGTAAGAAGTCAAATAGGTATTAAAGGTACTTGGATATCATGAGTACTATTGTTCAAGCTGGACCTTACACATTCGAAGAAGTTGTAAAGAACCAAGTATGGAAAAATGCGATGAATGCAGAATCTAAATCAATCATGAAGAATGATATTTGGGACATTGTGCCTAGACCTAAGGACAAGTCTATGATCACCTCCAAATGGTTTTGTAAATTAAACATGGAGTTGATGGAAGCACTTAAAAATACAAGGCCAGGTTCGTTGCTCGTGGCTTCTCTCAAAATAAAGGAGTGGACTATGAGGAAATATTTTCACCGGTTGCTTGAGACACCACTATCTGATCTATAATTTCTCTTGCTGCAAATCAAGGATGGAGCCTACATCAAATGGACATCAACATTGCTTTCTTTCATGGCTCACTTAAGGAGGAAATCTACTTAGAACAACCTTAGGGGTTTGAAGTACAAGATCAAAGGACACAGGTAGGGTTGAAGAAAGCCCTCTATGCGTTGAAGAAAGCCTCTAGGGCTTGGTATGAAAGGATTGACATTTATCTCATGAAGTTGGGGTTTACTAGAAGTTATGCTGATCCAAACCTATACTTCAAGGTTGAAAAGTGTGTGCCTCTTATTTTGGTCCTTTATGTTGATGATCTCTTTCTGACTGGTGTAGAACCTCTCACTTATAAATGTAAGAGGGAGTTGACTCCTAAATTCGAGATGAAGGACCTAGGACTTATACATTACTTCCTAGGTTTGGAGGTATGGAAAAAGCCTGGCAAGATTTTCCTTTCTCAAGAAAAATATATTGTGAAGTTATTAGAAAGATGTGGGATGGTGGAATGCAAGTCTATGTCTACTCTTATGGAACTCAACTTCAAGAAGCTATATGGAAGTGCTACTGGGCCCAAATTGGAAAAACCTTTTGAATATAGACAACTTGTGTGGGCCTTGATGTTCTTGGTAAAATCTCGACCGAACATATTCTTCAACGTAAATAATTTGAGTCAATATATGGTTGAGCCTCATCACATACATTGGGTTGTTGCAAATAATCTCTTAAGATATCTTCATGACACTATCAACTATGGACTGAGATACACTGCTAGGAGGAGCCATGCTTAAGAGCCTAAGGACTGCAGGTAAGACTGTGAAGTGGTGCGCTGCTCCACAACCTTGCCTATGACCCTTGGGCCCCCAGGCATGGCTCACACTGCTTCACATCCCTATGCACGATCCTCAGGCTCCCGTGCGGGGCTCACCTTCTTTATGCAATTTTCTACATATTTATATCACTGAGTATTATGATAAGAAACATTGTATAATCCATTTCTTTGTGCAATTTTATTTATATTTCTATCTCTACAACATCGTTTCAATGTGTCCTTGGTAAATATAAAAAATTTTCACTGAGGTTGTGAGATGTTTAAGATGTAAATCTTAATGATATATGTTCCTTTAGGGAGTAAATTAATGAAAAACAAAATGATATTTTGGGTTAAATTGTTTTTAGAAATAGTATTTTATTTATTTATGGTCATAAGTTTAAATGTTTTTTTTTTTGTTAAGATTGGAAGGACCTCATTTTTCTATTGATTTTAACATCAAGTTACAACCAATTCTGAAATTTTTTAGGTGGCCTTAACTTTCCCTGCGGGAAACCAAGTCTGTTAGCCACCTAACAACATGGTATTCCATCCAAAAAAAATACATTTTGAGTCTTTTATATCCAAGCTACATATGACTGTATGTCCATATTTATATCTCTATCTAATTTCCTACTAACATAACTATAATCACAAGTAAAAGTAAATTTTATCCACATCAAAATCTACAAAAAGATAGAGACATCGTTTCACTGATCTGCTTCTTTTGCTGAGGCAGATTCAACTGGAGTCAGGTCTTTTGCATTCGACCCTAGGAGTTCATCTGCTGGCAGTATGCATGGAAAATGATTTTCGATTCCTTGGAGGTGCCCATCTTGCTTCTGCATATGAAACATAAGTTTTTGGAAGTCCTTTTTGTAGTCTGAGGATGTCTGCACTGTAGCAATCATATAAGAAAAAAATTGTTCCAAGGCCTTGCCTAGTATTCTCTTCATCGACCAGTAGAGGAAAATAGTGTGTTTGAAATGGGTCACTCAGCCTCGTGTGTGCCCTAGTTTAGGCACTAAGACCCGCTAGTCGTTAGATTCAATCTCCATAGAATTTTCCTGATGGTTCAGTTCTTCCTCCCACTTCTCTATCAAATTTTTAATTTCTTCATCTATGCCTTCATGATAGGCTTTCGTTGCTTCGTTGATGATATTAACAATTGGTTTGTGACCTCTCGGCTTTCCCCCAGGATTGTTGGGTTTCCCTTCCTCTTGCTTTCCCTTTCTTTTCCGGCCTCAACCTCGACCACGCAAGGTTGGGCTGCAAGAGTTAATCGTTGCACAAACCATCTTATCCCACTTCCTACAAGGTGTTTTGTGGCGATGGATGCTCTCTGGAGGAGTGAGCCCCCGACCTTCAGAATACCCAGAACTATTTCCAAACTGCTTACTTGTACAAAGAGAAACAAGCATACATAAAAATTGAAATAGTTTCTTACCAGCCATCTAAGGTTTGAGAAATATTTTACTGTAATTTCTAGAAGCGACACATGTCAATTTAGAGTCAGAATTGTGGTTTCCAGGTGTTTGGCTCCATATATTATACCTTGCTTGAGTGCGACTTGAGGGAATAACCTCCCCATGCTGACAGGAGGTTACAGCCACAAAAATATCCCCATGCACCTGGTTACTCTTTTCTCCCTCGGCCCAAGTTTCCGTAGACTTCTAACACCAGTCATACATAGGCTTTTCTAGAATTACCCAGTTCTTTGTTGAGTCAACCCCGCTTAGTTGCAGAGACAAGGCCAAAATTTTAACGAGCAAGCTACAATCTATAGTTACATGGTCTCGCCCACCCCCCCAGCATAAACCATTTCCCAAGGCCATTCAACTAGAAGCCTAGTAGGTTGCATGCATGCAATTCCCCAACCCTGCCTACCCTCCATGCAAATCGTCCCTCCATTCCAGGCTAAACAAATTCCCCAATAGGACAACCATATGCCAAATTGCATAGAATGGTGACACCTCCTGACTAATTCCATATATAGACCCCCCGACTCTACACAAACCCAGACAGTATAGGACCTAGACTCTCATAACCCCATTGAATTATGCCCGGCCAACCCAGAACGTAAATCCAATATACTTTCAACATTATGAAATGTGATATGGAGCAAAAAACATACCAATTCACCCACGTAGTGCCTGGTTGAGCTTTGCCCTGGTCCGTCCGATCTTCACAACTGTGAACTCCTTGTAACCTCCAAATTTCTAACCTCATGCAATCACCCATCACCTCACAATGGAATTGAATACACTCATGTTGTCACCCACATACGTATTTCTCTTCCATCTGCCCGACGAGACATTGTTCTTTTGAGGCCATTCCCATTAAAACATTTGATTGGTCGAGATTCTCGCACGCAGCCCGATTGGGGAGTCATAAGTTTAAATTATTGGAAGTATATAATGTCATTTCTATAATTTTAACAATAATAATTTTCATATTAATATATTTGAGGTGGTGTAGGAGGGTGAGGAGTCTTTTACGTATGCATGGCATTTGTGGAAGATGACAAATAATCAGGAAGAAGTTTATGGTTTACTCCAAGACATTTTTCTTTGCAAATAATTCCATGTCTCTTCTCCCACTGCTTTGGGTGACTCCCTTTTAATAATTCAGTGTTTGGTCAAAGTATAATGTTTTGGATATCTCATGAATATGATTAAGAAGATATAAAAATATATCCCAAAAATGAGTTTGAAGCATATTATAACCGATAATAACTAGGAAGGTGATCGATGTGCCAACCAAAGTTGCAATTTGAAGTTTGGAGAGTTGATGGTTAATGGCCAATTAAGACCATCCTCCACCCTTTAGTGGATTAAGCATGAATCCTATGTTGAAATATCAAAAAAATTGAAGGGGTGTGCTAGTGAACTTGTCACCCCCACGTTGTTAATGCATGCATACTCAAACTTTTGTATGTGCCTCCATTCCCTTCATACATGTCACAATTATGCTACAATAATTCTTAGTAGTGGACTTAGGATAAACGTCAATGAGGGAGTTATGAAATAGTACCTTGATGCGATTTGGGAGCAGTGTGGGATCACTCAAATGGTGAGAACATAGACTAATCCACCGTAGGTAATGGAGGATTTTAATGTGCATTCAAATCAATGTCATATTTAGAGGGATGGATATGTTTCTAGTCTTAGCTTTTGGAAGGATTCCCAAAGCCTTTAGCTCATAATTGGAATTTTCTTCAAGAATTAGCCAATGAAGAGTGCTTTATTTGTTTCGCAGGGAGACTTCAGTCGTGGGTCTACAGTGATATGACTCTTTGTGTAATCTCAAGGTTGATCTCATTATGTTCAAGTTACGAGATGATGAACACACTACCTCTGCCTCCATAATCATTGACCTTTGGCTAGAAGCGAGAGAAAATTGGATAAACATGAGGAAGAAATCAAACCCCTTTATTAGTATGCTGAAGAATTGAAATCTTTGGTCGATAGTTTGGTCTTAAATATGAAATATTCAATTAGTTTCAGCAACTCTAATATCAAGTATTCAGACTTGACTAATCTAGTGGATCGAGGGAAATATGTTGTAATCAAGGACTATATTTTAAAGTAGGCTATATGTACTGCAAGTTTTGTTTAAATTTGGGTTCTATTGAAAAGTATTCACTTCCAAAAACTTGTATATGCTTAATATAAGTTGTATTCCTCTTGGGAGGACAACTTTTGTTCAAGAATCTAAAGTTGGAAGGATACCATAATGTCACTCTTGATATACAACTATGATCGAACACAAATTTGACAATTAATAAAAATATTTCCATAACTATAAAAAATTAAAAAATTATTTATTTTGAATTAATTTTAATCCATTCAATTTTTTATAATATAAAGAAATGATTTAACAAATTATATTGAAAAATATCTTCCACTAATAAAGATTATGGGTTATGTATCACAAAAGTACCATTATAAGTAGTCATATTCTACACATACATACACAACAATGAACAACCTATTAAGATCATGTACTCTTGAAAATATCTAAATAAATTTAGATTAATAATTAATTTTATTTAGTAAAAAATGGAGTATTCTATAATGGAGTAGTCCAAGGAGAAGTTAGATATAAGATTGCAATCAACTTTCCAATAAATAATGAATGGTTAAAGATTTGGGTAAATGACTTATGATTGAAGGTCCGGGATGGATAAATATAAAAACGATTTTTCTAAAGACCCAGAAACCATTTTCATCGGTTTCTTTGAGACCATTTTCATTTCATTATTATAATTGGATAAATGGTTCTAATAACAAATACGACTATATGGCAACATTTATTCTCACCAAAACTAGATAAGTTTTGTAGAGCATCCCTAAAGTTACATTTTATCATACTTATAAAATAATGAAAAAGTGGATTTCTAAGTGAACTTTAACATAGGGAAAAATAAGGTTTTATTCATGTTACTGGGAGGTTTAGTTATCAACATATCTATTAAGCATGGTTAGATATCCGTAGTGTCACATCTTAAGAACTAAAGGGTAAAAGGTTCTTATATATATATTATTATTATTAGTGAGTTGATTTTAAGAATTATTATTATAATTTGAGGTATTTATATATGAATTTTTTTTTTAAGTTAAATGTGAATTTAGTGGATTTGATCTCCCTTGCATATAACACTTCCAATTTTATAGTCATAACTAATTGAGTTGTCCTCAAAATTGATGTAATGACTTATATTATTAAACTTATAAATAATAATAGTAAAATTTTAAAATAAAACCAAAATAAATAATAATAAATAAATTGAAATACCATAATAAATAAAAGGTAAAAAAAAGTAAATACAGACAATAAAAAAACTAAATTACGTGCATAAATTTATTTTAATTCCAGATATATTAAAGTGTTGAGATTGATCAAATCTCTCAAAGTGAAAACTTTTTTTAAATTTCAAAATTTAACAAAATGTTTACACTTTTATAGATTTAATTAACCTTCAACCTTGACACTTCATAGTGTTGCTGGTGAACCTAATTGTTTTCAATAAGCTTGTAAAGTCGAGCACAGTAAAGAATGGAATAAAGCAATTGAAGAAGAAATGAACTCTTTGCAGGAAAATAAAACTTGGGAGTTAGTAAACCTCCCAAAAGGTAGAAAGGCTCTACAAAACAAATGGGCGTATAGGATTAAGCACGAAGGTGACAAAAATAAGGAGAGGTATAAAGCAAGATTAGTAGTGAAAGGTTTTTCCCAAAAAGAAGGTATAGTCCTCACTAAAATTTTTTCACCTGTTGTTAAAATGTCATCCATGAGAGTCATTCTTGTTCTAGTTGCTGCTTTAGAATTAGAATGTGAACAGTTAGATGCAAAAACTACTTTTCTTCATGGTGAATTGGAGGAAGAAATTTATTTGGAGCAGCTAGAAGGCTTCATAGAAAAAGGCAAAGAAGGCCTTATTTGTAGGTTGAAGAAGAGTCTCTATGGGTTGAATCAGGCACCTCGATAAGGGTACAAGAAATTTGATTCATTCATGTTGGAACATGGTTTTCAGAGGTTGGAAGCTGACTATTGTGTCTATATCAAGAGGTATGATCAATGAAAGTATATCATATTATTGTTATATGTGGATGACATGTTGATTGTTGGGCATGATAAGAATAAGATCAATAGGTTGAAGAAAGATTTGGGTAGCAAATTTGTAATGAAGGATTTGGGACTAGCACAACAGATACTGGGCATGCAGATTATGTGTGATAGGAAAAACAAAAGGTTGTGGTTGTCACAAGAAAAATATATCAAGAAGGTGCTTGACAGGTTTAATATGAAGGATGTCAAGCCAGTTGGTACACCACTTGTAGCCCACTTCAAGACGAGTACTGAATTATGTCATAGTAATGACAAAGAGAAAGAAGAGATGAGCATAATCCTTGTGCTTTAGCAATTGGCAGTTTGATGTATGCCATGGTATGTACACGACCAAACATTGCATATTCAGTGGGAGTAGTGAGCAGGTTCCTTACCAATCCAGGAAAACAACATTGGTAAGCAGTAAAATTGATTTTAAGGTATCTCAAGGGTACTAGTCATTATTGTTTATGTTTTGGTCATGATGAGACTGTGCTTGAAAGATTTACAGATGCAGATATGGCTGGAGATATGGATACCAGAAAGTCCACTACAGGTTATTTATATACATTTGCAGGGGTAGTAGTATCTTGGGTGTCAAGGCTACAAAGAATAGTAGCCCTCTCTTCAACAGAAGCAAAGTATATAGCTGCAACAGAAGCTTGTAAAGAGATGTTGTGGGTGAAGTGATTCCTAGGAGAGATAGGAATAAAGCAGGAAAAGTATGTGTTATATTGTGATAGTTAGAGTGCCATTCACTTGGCGAAAAACCCAACATTTCTTTCAAAAAACAAGCACATTGACTTAAGGTACCATTGGATCCGGCATGTGTTGGAGGAAGAACAATTATCCTTGGAAAAAGATCCATACAGATAGGAACCCTGTTGATATGCTCACTAATATTCTACCACGAAATAAACATGAGTTATGTAGAGGCATGGTAGGACTTGACTTGATGACTCTTATTTGGCTTCAAGTGGGAGAATGTTAAGTGTGAAGCCAAATTCACAAAGGATTCTAGATCAGATCTTTCTAGATCTCTAGGATTCTAGATCTTTCTACACCGCCATTAGTTTCTAGAATCACATGCAGGATTCTAGATCCTCCTACACCATGAGTGGTTTCTAGATCATTACAGATCTCCATCTGAATCACACACGGGATTCTAGATCCTTCTTCTGCCTCTATAAATTTGTAATTTCTTTGGCCAAGGAAAACAAGCCAAAGCCTAAGCCTATTATGTAATGCCAAGTAATTTCTTTCTCCAATGATTGTTTTATCTATTCCATTGTTTCTGATTAAGTAATATTGTTGTTTCTCCATTTGTCTGTTTCTATGAAATTATTCTCTGCTATTGCCGTCTAAGTCTCTGGATATAAATCCGCTGGGTGTTATGTATGCTCTGGTGTAACAACTGGTATCGGAGCCAAGTTTGAATATCCACCGTGCAAACCGCTTAGTGCCATCGCCTTGCTCTGGCAACATTCATTAAAACATTGGTTGTTACCCCTGGAGCTGTTGAAGGATCTGTCCCGGAAATAACTGAGGAACGCTGGAACTAAAAGATAGTTGCTGCAAGAAAAACAAGGTCGTGGATCTATGTTGAAAAGTGTTGCTGGAGTTTGAAACATGGAGATCTGTGGATATTGGAGTTGAAACGTGGTGTTCATATGGAGAAGTTGAGTGGGGCTAATTTTTCCCTATGGAAATCACAGATGGAGGATATACTAATTTTAAAGGATGAGTATTTGCTGATTGAGGGCACAACAAAGAAACCCTCATCAATGACAAATGAAGAGTGGAATAAGCTAGATAGAAAGGAAATTACAACAATCTGCCAATATTTAGCAAAGAATGTTTATTTCAATGTGCCTAGAGAAAAGACAGCTGAAGGATTATGGAAGAAGCTCAATGATCTATATGATAAGAACACATCATCAAACAAAGTGTTCTTGATGAAGAAGCTTTATAATCTCAAAATGAAGGAGGGTGCTTTAGTTGCTGAGCACTTGAATGCATTTAATATTATTACTAATCAACTTGCCTTTGTTAAAATCATTTTAGATGATGAAATTAGAGCTATTTTGCTAATGTGTTCTATGCCAGATAGCTGGGAAAATTTAATTGTAGCTATGAGCACTTCAACAACTATAGGGACCTTGAAGTTTGATGATGTCAATAGTAGTTTAATGCATGAGAAGCTGCAACACAAGTCAATTGCAGAAAACTAAGGAGGAGAGGCTCTAGCTCTGGTTGATCATGGTAGGAGAATGGATCGAAGCTGGTAAGGGCAATCAAGATAGAGAGGATGATCAAAATCAAGGAGAGGAAGGATCACGTGCTTTCATTGTGGCAAACCTGGGCACATGAAGAAAAAATATCGATTTTGGAAGAAAGGACAAAAGGATCAGAGACCGTCTAGTACAAATCACAAGTCATCCAGCACAAATGAAGGTAAGACTACTACTGTAGCCACAAATGGTGATGTGTTGTTTACTGTTTCAATAGAGGATGCATGTGTATATACATCAGAAAGTAGCTTTGATTGGATCCTTGACTCTAGGGCATCTCACCATGTAACCCCATGCAAAGATAGTTTTGTTTCATATAATCCCAGTGATTATGGTAGAGTGCATTTGGGGAATAATCATTTTTGCAGTATTGTTGGAGTGGGAGATGTCCAGATCAAGATGAAAGATGGACAAAATATATTGTTGAAACAAGTCAGGCATCTACCAAAAATGTGCATGAGTTTAATCTCTATGGAATGACTGGATGATGAATGCTATTCAACAAGCTTTGGAAAAGGAGGCTGGAAAATTAGCAAAGGTGCATTGGTCATGGCCAAAGCACCCAAGACAGGAACATTATACACATTGAAGACACTAATAGGAAAAACAGATTTTGTTGCTATCAAAAAAGAAGGAAATTCAACAGATATGTGGCATAAGCATTTGGGTCACATTAGTGAGAAGGGCTTCAAAATCCTTGTCGGTGAAAATTTATTGCCAGGTTTGAAATCCTACAATATTGATATTTGTGAGAATTGTATATATGGTAGACAAAGAAGTGTTTCATTCCTTAGAGGTGGTCATGACGGAAACAAAAATGTGTTAAAATTGGTACACCCAGATGTGTTTGGGCCTGTTAACATCAAATCATTAAGAGGAGCATCATATTTTGTAACATTTATAGATGATGCATCCAGGAAAGTTTGGGCATATCCTATGAAAAATAAAAGTGAAGTGTTTGGAATATTTCAAAAATTTCATGTTGCTGTTGAAAGAGAGACTAACAAATTGCTGAAGTGTTTAAGAACAGATAATGGTGGAGAATATTGCTCAAATGCATTTAAGGAATATTGTAATAGGTTTGGCATAAAGCATGAGAAGATTGTTCCTGGTACTCCTCAACAAAATGGTGTCACAAAAAGGATGAATTGCACCATTATGGAAAAGGTGAGAAGTATGTTGTCCAATTCCAGTTTGGAGAAGAATTTTTGGGCCGAAGTAGTCAAGACCACTTGCTACCTCATAAATAGATCTCCAACTACAGCCTTGGATTGTGGTATCCCTGAAGAAGTTTGGACTAGTAAGAATTTGAACTATTCTCACTTGAAAATCTTTGGATGTATAGCATTTTTACATATTCCCAAAGAAAATAGAACTAATCTAGATGATAAATCTATGAAATACATTTTTTTGGGATACCCGAATGAAGATCTTGGTTATTGTCTATGGGATCTAGTCAAACATAAAATCATTAGAAGCAGGGATGTTATATTTAATGAGTCAAAAATGTTCAAGTGGACTGTAGGTGAGTTGGAAGTTAAGAAGGTTATTGATAGGTTTGAAGAGCAGTAGGAAAACATACCACCAATACAAGAAAATGAATAGCAAATTCAGGAGCATGAAGAATAACAAGTGGAAAATAATGAACAATAAGAAGAAGGAATCTTTTAAGAACCTTTACAGGAGATTCAACCTGATAATGCACCACCATAGTTGGTTCGCAGAACTTCTAGGCCTCATAAGCCTTCACAAAGGTATCCTCCTTCAAACTATATTTTGTTGACTGATGAAGGTCAACCTAATTGTTTTCAAGAAGCTTGTAAGGTTGAGCACAATAAAGAATGGAAGAAAGCAATGGAAGAAGAAATGAACTCTTTGCAGGAAAACAAAACTTGGGAGTTGGTAAACCTCCCAAAAGGTAGAAAGGCTCTACAAAACAAATGGTTGTATAGGATTAGGCATGAAGGTGACGAAAATAAGAACATGCATAAAGCAAGATTGGTAGTGAAAGGTTTTTCCCAAAAATAAGGTATTGACTACACTGGAATTTTTTCAGCTGTTGTTACAATGTCATCCATTAGAGTCTTTCTTGGTCTAGTTGCTGCTTTAGATCTAGAATGTGAACAGTTAGATGTAAAAACTACTTTCCTTCATGGTGAATTGGAGGAATAAACGTATATGGAGTAGCCATAAGGCTTCATAGAAAAAGGCAAAGAAGGCCTTGTTTGTAGGTTGAACAAGAGTCTCTATGGGCTGAAACAGGAACCTCGACAATGGTACAAGAAATTTGATTCATTCATGTTGGAACATGGTTTTTAGAGGTTGGAAGCTGACCATTATGTCTATATCAAGAGGTATGACCAAGGAAAGTATATCATATTATTGTTATATGTGGATGACATGTTGATTATTGGGCATGAAGAGAATAACATGAATAGGTTGAAGAAAGATTTGGGTAGAAAATTTGCAATGAAGGATTTGGGACCAGGACAACAGATATTGGGCATGCGAATTATGTGTGACAGGAAAAACAAAAGGTTGTAGCTGTCACAAGAAAAAATTATCAAGAAGGTGCTTGACAGGTTTAATATGAAGGATGCCAAGCCAGTTGATACACCACTTGCAGCCCACTTCAAGCTGAGTACTGAATTATGTCCTAGTAATGACAAATAGAAAGAAGAGATGAACAAAATTTCTTATGCTTCAATAGTTGGGAGTTTGATGTATGTCATGGTATGCACACGACTAGACATTGCATATTCAGTGGAAGTAGTGAGCAGGTTCCTTCAAACAACAATGACAAGTAGTAAAATGGATTTTAAGGTATCTCAAGGGCACTAGTCATTATTGTTTATGTTTTTGTCATGATGAGACTGTGCTTGAAGGATTTACAAGTGCAGATATGGTTGGAGATATGGATACTAGAAAGTCCACTATAGGTTATTTGTATAAATTTGCAGGTGCATTAGTATCTTGGGTGTCAAGGCTACAAATAATATTAGCCCTCTCTTAAATAAAAGAAAAGTACATAGTTGCAACAGAAGCTTGTAAAGAGATGTTGTGGATGCAGTGATTCCTAGGAGAGATAGGAATAAAGTAGGACAAGTATGTGTTATATTGTGATAGTCAAAGTGCCATTCACTTGGCGAAAAACCCAGCATTTCATTCAAAAACCAAGCACATTGACTTAAGGTACCATTGGATCTGGCATGTGTTGAAGGAAGAACAATTATCCTTGGAAAAGATCCATACAGATAGGAACCCTGCTGATATGCTCACTAAGATTCGACCATGAAATAAACATGAGTTAGGTAGAGGCATGGTAGGACTTGGTGTGACTTGATTACTCTTATTTGGATTCAAGTGGGAGAATGTTAAGTGTGAAGCCAAATTCACGGAGGATTCTAGATCAGATCTTTCTAGATCTCTAGGATTCTAGATCTTTCTACACCGCCATTAGTTTCTAGAATCACATGCCAGATTCTAGATCCTCCTATACCGCGAGTGGTTTCTAGATCATTACAAATATCCATCTGAATCACACACAGGATTATAGATCCTTCTTCTGCCACTATAAATTTGTAATTTCTCTGGCCAAGGAAAGAAAGCCAAAGCCAAAGCCCAAGCTTGTTATGTAATGCAAAGTGATTTCTTTCTCCAGTGATTGTTTTATCTATTCCACTATTTTTGATTAAGTAATCTTGTTGTTTCTCCATTTGTCTATCTCTCTGAAATTATTCTCTGCTATTGCCGTCTAAGTCTTTGGGTATAAATCTGCTGTGTGTTATGTATGCTTTGGTATAACAACTGGTATCAGAGCCAAGTTCGAATATCCACTGTGTAAGCTGCTTAGTGCCATCACCTTGCTCTGACACCGTTTGTTAAAACGTTGGTTGTTACCCCTAGAGATGTTGAAGGATCTGTCCAGGAAATAGGTGATGAATGCTGGAACTAAAAGATAGTTGCTGCAAGAAAAACAAGGTCGTGGATCTGTGTTGAAAAGTGTTGCTGGAGTTTGAAACATGGAGATACGTGGATATTGGAGTTGAAACATGGCGTTCATATGGAGAAGTTGAGTGGGACTAATTTTTCCCTATGGAAATCAGAGATGGAGGATATTCTGATTTTAAAGGATCAGTATTTGCTAATTGAGGGCACAACAAAGAAACCCTCATCGATGACAAATGAAAAGTGGAATAAGATATATAGAAAGGCAATTGCAACAATCTGCCAATATTTAGCAAAGAATGTTTATTTCAATGTGTTTGGAGAAAAGACAGATGAAGGATATGGAAGAAGCTCCATGATCTATATGAGAAGAACATATCATCAAACAAAGTGTTCTTGATAAAGAAGCTTTATAATCTCAAAATGAAGGAGGGTGCTTTAGTTGTTGAGCACTTGAATGCATTTAATATTATTACTAATTAACTTGCCTCTGTTAAAATAATTTTGGATGATGAAATTAGAGATATTTTGCTAATGTGTTCTATGCCAGATAGCTGGGAAAATTTGATTGTAGCTATGAGCACTTCAACAACTACAGGGACCTTGAAGTTTGATGATTTCAATAGTAGTTTAATGAATGAGGAGCTGCAATGCAAGTCAATTACGGAAAACCAGGGAGGAGAGGCTCTAGCTCTAGCTGATCGTGGTAGGAGAATGGATTGAGGCCGGTAAGGGTGGTCAAGATCGAGAGGCTGATCAAAATCAAGGAGAGGAAGGATCATCTACTTTCATTGTGGCAAACTTGGGCACATGAAGAAATAGTGCCGATTCTGGAAGAAAGGACAAAAGGATCAGAGACCGTCTAGTACAAATCACAAGTCATCTAGCACAAATGAAGGTGAGACTACTGCTGTAGCCACAGATGGTGATGTGTTGTTCACTGTTTCAGTAGAGGATGCATGTGTATATACATCAGGTAGTGGCTTTGATTGGATCCTTGATTCCGGGGCATCTCACCATGTAACCCCATGCAAAGATAGTTTTGTTTCATATAATCCCGGTGATTATGGTAGAGTGCATTTGGGGTATAATCATTTTTGCAGTATTGTTGGAGTGGGATATGTCCTGATCAAGATGAAAGATGGACAAAATATATTGTTTAAACAAGTTAGGCATGTACCAGAAATGTGTATGAGTTTAATCTCTATGGAACGACTGGATGATGAATGATATTCAACAAGATTTGAAAAAGGAGGCTGGAAAATTAGCAAAGGTGCATTGGTCGTGGCCAAAGGACCCAAGACAAGAACATTATACACATTGAAGACACTAATAGGAAAATCAGATTTGGCTACTGTCACAATAGAAGGAAATTCAACAGATCTGTGGCATAAGCATTTGGGTCACATTAGCGAGAAGGGCTTAAAAATCCTTGTTGGTAAAAAATTATTGCCAGGTTTAAAATCATACAATATTTATCTTTGTGGGCATTGTATATATGGTAGACAAAGAAGGGTTTCATTCCTTAGAGGTGGCCATGACAGAAAGAAAAATGTGTTAAAATTGGTACACTCAGATGTGTTTGGGCCTGTTAACATCAAATCATTAGGAGGAGCATCATATTTTGTAACATTTATAGATGATGCATCCAGGAAAGTTTGGGCATATCCTATGAAAAATAAAAGTGAAGGGTTTGGAATATTTCAAAAATTTCATGTTGCTATTGAAAGAGAGACTAACAAATTGCTGAAGTGTTTAAGAACAGATAATGGTCGAGAATATTGCTCAAATGCATTTAAGGAATATTGTAACAGGTTTGGCATAAAGCATGAGAAAGTTGTGCCTAGTACTCCTCAACAAAATGGTGTCGCAGAAAGGATGAATTGCACCATTATGGAAAATGTGCGAAGTATGTTGTCCAATGCCAGTTTGGAGAAGAATTTTTGGGCTGAAGTAGTCAGGACCACTTGCTACCTCATAAATAGATCTCCAACTACAGCCTTCGATTGCGGTATCCCTGAAGAAGTTTGGACTGGTAAGAATTTAAGTTATTCTCACTTGAAAATCTTTGGATGTGAAGCATTCATACATATTCCTAAAGAAAATAGAACTAAGCTAGATGATAAATCTATGAAATACATTTTTTTGGGATATGTGGATGAAGATCTTGCTTATCGTCTATGGGATCCAGTCAAACATAAAATTATTAGAAGCATGGATGTTATATTTAATGAGTTAGAAATGTTCAAGAGGACTGTAGGTGAGTTGGAAGTTAAGAAGGTTATTGACAGGTTTGAAGAGCAATAGGAAAACATACCACCAATACAAGAAAATGAACAAAAAATTCAGGAGCATGAAGAACAACAAGTGGAAAATAATGAACAACAAGAAGAAGGAATCTTGCAAGAACCTTTACATGAGATTCAACCTGATAATGCACCACCACAGTTGGTTCGCAGAACTTCTAGGCCTCATAAGCCTTCACAAATGTATCCTCCTTCAAACTATATTTTGTTGACTAATGAAGGTGAACCTAATTGTTTTCAGGAAGCTTGTAAAGTCGATCAGAGTAAAGAATGGAAGAAAGCAATGGAAAAAGAAATGAACTCTTTGCAGGAAAATGAAACTTGGGAGTTGGTAAACCTCCCAATAGGTAGAAAGGCTCTGCAAAACAAATGGGTGTACAGGATTAAGCATGAAGGTGACGAAAAGAAGGAGAGGTATAAAGAAAGACTGAAAGTGAAAGGTTTTGCCCAAAAAGAAGGTAATGACTTCACTGAAATTTTTTCACCTATTGTTAAAATGTCATCCATTAGAGTCTTTCTTGGTCTAGTTGCTGCTTTAGACCTAGAATGTGAACAATTAGATGTAAAGACTACTTTCCTTCATGGTGAATTGGAGGAAGAAACTTATATGGAGCAGCCAGAAGGCTTCATAGAAAAAGGCAAAGAAGCCCCTGTTTGTAGGTTGAAGAAGAGTCTCTATGGGTTGAAACAGGCACCTTGACAATGGTACAAGAAATTTGATTCATTCATGCTGGAACATGGTTTTCAGAGGTTGGAAGCTGACCATTGTGTCTATATCAAGAGGTATGATCAAGGAAAGTATATCATATTATTTTTATATGTGGATGACATGTTGCTTATTGGGCATGAGAAGAATAAGATCAATAGGTTGAAGAAAGATTTGGGTAGCAAATTTGCAATGAAGGATTTGGGACCAACACAACAAATATTGGGCATGCGGATTATGCGTGACAAGAAAAGCAAAAGGTTGTGGCTGTCACAAGAAAAATATATCAAGAAGGTGCTTGACACGTTTAATATGAAGGATGCCAAGCCAGTTGATACACCACTTGCAGCCCACTTGAAGTTGAGTACTGAATTATGTCCTAGTAATGACAAAGAGAAAGAAGACATGAGCATAATTCCTTATGCTTCAGCAGTTGGCAATTTGATGTATGCCATAGTATCCACATGACTAGACATTGCATATTCACTGGAAGTAGTGAGCAGGTTCCTTACCAATCCAGGAAAACAACATTGGCAAGCAGTAAAATGGATTTTAAGGTATCTCAAGGGTACTAGTCATTATTGTTTATGTTTTGGTCATGATGAGACCGTGATTGAAGGATTTACAAGTGCAGATATGGCTAGAGATATGGATACGAGAAAGTCCACTACAAGTTATTTGTATACATTTGCAGGTGGAGCAATATCTTGGGTGTCAAGGCTACAAAGAATAGTAGCTCTCTCTTCAACAGAAGCAAAGTACATAGCTGCAACATAAGCTTGTAAAGAGATGTTGTGGATGCAGCGATTCCTAGGAGAGATAGGAATAAATCAGGACAAGTATGTATTATATTGTGATAGTCAGAGTGCCATTCAGTTGGAAAAAAACCCAGCATTTCATTCAAAAACCAAGCACATTGACTTAAGGTATCATTGGATCCGGCATGTATTGGAGGAAGAACAATTATCCTTGGAAAACATCTATACAGATAGGAACTCTGCTAATATGCTCGCTAAGATTCTATCATGAAATAAACATGAATTATGTAGAGGCATGGTAGGACTTGGTGTGACTTGATAACTCTTATTTGGCTTCAAGTGGGAAAATGTTAATTGTGAAGCCAAATTCACGAAGGATTTTAGATCAGATCTTTCTAGATCTTTCTACACTGCCATTAGTTTCTAGAATCACATGTAGGATTCTAGATCCTCCTACACCACTAGTGGTTTCTAGATCATTCCAGATCTCCATCTAAATCACACACAAGATTCTAGATCCTTCTTCTACCTCTATAAATTTGTAATTTCTCAGGACAAGGAAAGAAAGCCAAAGCCCAAGCCTGTTATGTAATGCAAAGTGATTTCTTTCTCCAATGATTGTTTTATCTATTCCGCTGTTTCTGATTAAGTAATCTTGATTTTTCTCCATTTGTCTGTCTCTGTGAAATTATTCTCTGCTATTTCCATCTAAGTCTCTTGGTATAAATCCGCTGTGCGTTATGTATGCTATGGTCTAATAATATTATAAATTTATAAAATAATAATAGCAAATTTTTAAAATAGAACCAAAATAAATAATAATAAATAAACTGAAATACCATAATAAATAAAAGGTAAAAAAAAAGTAAATATAGACCAAAAAAAACTAAATTATCCGCATAAATCTATTTTAATTCCAGATATATTAAAGTGTTGAGATTGATCAAATCTCTCAGAGTGAAAACTTTTTTTAAATTGCAAAATTTAACAAAATGTTTACACTTTTATAGATTTAATTAACCTTGACACTTCATAAATACAAAACTAATATAAATGTATACTAATTACACACAAAATCATGTCTCAAACATATTTATCAAATTTTTTCTAATCAAATTAAACAATTTACAAATTTGCTAATTCATGGAAATCTAGTTATAATAAAACTATTAATTCAATATAGTGAATCTTGTTACCGAGTTGGCCCATGGGGCTTTGTATTGACAGTGACTGGGTGCAATGTTAAGGCACTCCTTGCGATAGGTCACTGGGTCAAATCCTTGTGGGTGCTTACCTACCAAAAAAGGAATCTTGTTACTGATTTGATATGGCAACAAGATTGATCTAGGAGAGAGTGAAGATAATTTAACAACAATAACACCAACTAAATTAAAGGAGCTCAAACCATTTCCAGCATGTGGAAATACCAAGTAGAGATACCTAAGAGAGAGTGAAGATAATTTAACAACAAAAACACCAACTAAATTAAAGGAGCTCAAACCATTTGCAGCATGTGGAAATATCAAGCATGTGACAATCCCAATGTCAGACACACCTTAAGGGTTCATTATGCATAAACGAGTTTATTCTTTTTTTTGGTAGGTAGACACACATTAAGGGTTCATTATGCATAAACGAGTTTAGTCCTTTTTTTGGTAGGTAATAACCCACGGGGGATTTGAAATCGTGACCTATCACAAGCATGTGATTATGCATAAACGAGTTTATTCCTTTTTTTTTGGTAGGTAAGCACCCATAGGGGATTAACTCTTTTTTTTTGGTAGGTAAGCACCCATGGGGGATTTGAAACAGTGACCTATTGATTTTTTTTTTGGTAGGTAAGCACCCATGGGGGATTTGAAATAGTGACCTATCACAAGCATGTCACAATCCCAACACTAGACACACCTATCCCAATGCCAGACACACCTGAAGGGTTCATTATGCATAAATGTTTTTTTTTTTTTTGGTAGGTAAGCACCCACGAGGGATTTGAACGAGTGACCTATCATAAGGAGTGCCTTAATAGTGCACCCATTCACCGTCAATTCAAAGCACCGTAGACCATAAACAAATTTATTCATTGAAGAGGACTCAACCCCTTTATATATACTCGGCTTTAATTTTTTTTATTTTTATTTTTACTTGTTTAATTTATTGAATTTGAGAGGCTAATTTATATGAGAATATGCAATATATGTATCATGCATAAACAAGTTTATTCATTGAAGAGGATTCAACCCCTTTATATATATTGGGCTTTTAATTTTTTTAAGTTTATTGAGTTCGAGAGGTTAATTTGTGTGAGAATATGGAATGTATATTTCTATTTTTCTAATTTTAGTACACTATTGAAATAATGACATTAATTTTATTAATGTATATGAAATTATTTATTTCAATGTGAAATAATTTATTATTGGTTTAAGAAAATCAAATATTTTATATTTCATAAAAACTATTGTGTTTTTATTTTTTAATATGAAAGAATTAATGGTGTTATTTAAAATAATAGGTAAGTTTGATTTGAGGTAGAGGTAGAGGTTTAAATATATTTTTTGTGTTAAATTTAAGTAAAATATTTATATAATATTAGATACAGAAGTAACAACTCTATACATTTAAAATAATGTTTCAAGTTGCACATTAAAGAGAAAACAATAAGCAACTTTTTAGTAGTTAAAAAGTGTGTACTCCCTAACTTGGTAACTATGATGTCAGTTCCTTGTTGAAAGTGGAATGAATTACATATCTCATTAATTTTGAACAACACATTAAAATGTTTTAAATATAACTAATATTTTAATTTTCATTTGTTCTCCTTTGAACATGGAATGAATTACACATCTCATTCATTTTGAACAACCTATTAATAAAGAGTTTTAAACATAGAAAATTTTGTAATTTTCATTTGTTTTTATATAATATATACTTAGTTTACATTGAAAATATTTTACTCAATATGGGCATTCAAATAATTTATTTATGACCCACATTGTCCATATAAAATGTTTTTTTAGTTATAAATATATTTTTAAATACACATCTCTCTCATATTGGGAAGTAGAAAGCATATATCCATGGGATTGAATTGCATCTGTGTATGTATTGAATTATTTTTGTTATCAATATTTTTTTTTAAATATTACATGTCAACTCCATAGTAAACATTGAAGCGATTACAAATATTCCTCATACCTTAAATTTAAAAAAAACTTATAAATGAAATAAAAAACACACTATCTCTTCATATATATAAATATATATTATATATATATATATATAATATATATATAAATATTATATATATATATATATTACTAAAAAGTATTACAAAATCTTACATTTATCAATAAAATAAAATAAATATATATATATATATATATATAATATATATATATATAATATATATACATATATATACATATACATATACATATACAACACACACACACACCACACCACACACACACACACATATATATATGTGTGTGTGTGTGTATGTGTATATATAAATATATATATACAGATACATATATGTGTGTTGTGTGTGTGTGTGTATGTGTATATATATACATATATATATACAATATATATATACAGATACATACATACATACATACACACACACACACACACACACACACACATATATATATAATATATAGTTGAGATCACATAAGCACACAAGACAATAAAACTAATCACGAACACACCAGGAGATAACAAAAATAGGCAAAATTCATTAAGGAGAGAAAATCTACAATAGAGAACGACATATTTCTATTACACAAGGGCCTTTACCTTCACCTGCCAGTTACCAATAGTGAACTATACCTTACTCTCACTCATACTCAACTTCCCTGAGTTCTTGATCGCTCAAATGTGCACTCAACAAGTGACTCAAATTCTTTCTCATATTCATCGCATACAACTATTTAACATGCTAATGGATTTTTTCTTAATATCCCATCCATATCTTTGGTCTTTATTCTCTATATCATGTAGCTTCATATTTTCCACACTAAGTATTTCTTTAAATAGTCCATCTTTCACTCAGTTTCCTATTAGTTCATCCTTCTTCTCCCTATTCCAATTACTTTGGCATCTTCCTCCCAAACCCTTAGTATTACTTACTCTCAAAAATTTATTTCTTCTTCTCCATGAGATTCTCCATGCTAAGTATTAGTGACAAACAAGCCTCTACTAGAAACCTCACTAAGCTTCTTGCCTTGGGAATTTGTCTTTTGGTATCATTGGATCTTTCCTCTAGAATCTTTGGAGATTCGTCTACTCTTTTGGGCTTTCGCACTTTTCTCACCTCCCTTTAGAACTTCTCTAGTTCTCTTCACTTCCCTTGAGGTATGTTGTCCTCTTATCATTCCACCCTCAGTTAGAACTTTCTCTCTACTACAACTCTTTTGCTACAAGGGTTCTCTACAACAGTTATCTTCCTATTAGTACTACATGTGGCCACCAATTTCATTAGCTTTATTAAAATAAGAACACAAGACTAGTTAGCTACCAGGAATCACCACATTGAGGTTCTAAAATCTCTTGCATTCTTTTCTTTAATAGGTTTGTCTGTCAATTCTCCCCAACTCTTCTTTATGCTATAAATTTCTCCAATATACACCAAATTCATTGGTTTTGTATCCTATGTCTACATTCTTATTCTAGTTCCCTTGCGTGAAATCCTTCTGAGGATTCTCTACCACTAAACTATTTGTAGTCTTTACTCGTTGAAAATCTCCTGTCACACAAAGACTTCCCTTTTTCTCAAACCCAAAGAGTGAATATTACTGCTTTGATACCACTTGATGCATCCATCCTTATTTTTTCTTTGTGCCTTGGATTTTTGCTATTCTTTGCATTCTTTTGGCCTATTCATTCTCTCCTTCAATTTCTCCTTAATGTTTCCTAGGTGCTCAACATCACTTCTCAATTAAAACGCAATATTTTCAACTATGCAAAATGATGCTCCACCACTCAATGGTGGATTTTGGCCTTCAACATTCCCTAATAGGGTTTTGGAAACATATGACTTGGAAGTAAGATGTTGGGCTTCGATGGCCAATGGTATAATGAAAGTGATAGCTGATTTTTTATTTTGTTATGGCTATCATGATTATGTTTAAGTTATCAAAGTTATTGGGGTTGCTGCCCTCATGGTTGAACCCCAATTTTTTCATGGGGTATAACCCCATAGTTTGCTTAGGTTTCTTACTAGTCGAGCTCCACTCGAAATTTCAAGTGGGCTTCGTGACCAACAAAGTTTGGATTCTTTCCCAATCCAAACACTATGTAAAGCTTGAATAGCCTCCTTAATTACATGTTTTTAATAAACTTCTTAATAAAAAACGATGATCGCCATTGTGTTGCTATTACTGCAAAACATATATGGGTTGGATCCACCTTGCAATAAACCACTGAATATAATTTAATCTCATATGGTTAATTGTAATTTGACCCACTATTCAATATGCCTAACATTATCTCCTAATCTCCATGGGTATTTACTTATATAATTTGTCTTTCTTTCAAACTATTTCTTGCTATAATGAGATTTCCCTACCTCAAACAAGAATTTTGTACCCTTTCATACTCTTATGGCCAATATTACTAGACATCACATTTCTCTCTACTCCCATAACCAATTTCAAGAAACACACATACACAAATCCATTCCGCCGTAACGAATATACATGCAATTTCTCTTAGAGAAAAGGATATTCAAGAAAGCAAATAAATATGTCGTTCATCAATCCATACTTATACATAGGATAACACCCTAATTATAGAACATGGGCATGCTATATCCCTGTTTGAACCTCTTTTTGAATTACAGACTAACAACTCCCTTGATATTTATCTTCATAATACCTACAAACTTATATGTTAGGCCTGCTAAATTTCCTCTCTTAGCATGTTTTTATTTCTATTTTATACAGTTATATGGCCTAGAAGATATTTAATTATTGTTGGAGATGTTACTAACATATTCCTTGATCGAATTGCACTTGTCCCAATTTCTAGAAGCTTCATGACACTTTGTACTTTACAATATGCCACATGGAAACCTACCAACCTAGATTTTATTCTATATTCTCGACACTTGTTGTTGCATAAAAAAATTGTTTATTTCAAAATTTACATAAATTTTATTTCATGCAAATCTCTCCCTTTTGGGAAAACTTCATGATCTCCCTATGGTTTAGTCAAAACAATTTCTTAGGGCTTGATGATCCTATATCAAGAAATGAACAAGTGTGATAGAGAAAGATGCATGGAATTACTAAAATGGAAATGACCATTTTGGAAAACCAAGTAATGTGAATTTGATAATGCTATAAATTGGATTAATAATTTCATAATTCTCATTATTGTAATCCTAATTTTAGGTTTTGTAACATTGACAAGGTTCATTTTTTCCAAATTTTATACTTAAACTTGATAAAGAATATAGAAGTTAAAAAACATCCAGACGTAAAAAAGTTTATAATCCCATGTGAACCAAAAAATAACTATGCATTATCTTTAAAATGGACTTGACCAAAATTGTACAAGATTGATGGATTGTTGAGAGATTTGTAGTTAATTCTTCGTTAAGTGCTTTTTCCCCGTTATCTATCATAATAGTGAGTATGTAATTGCTCTGTAAACTTCCGTGGATATTCCACGAGATAGTTCATCACAACAGATATGATAATATTATATTAAAAATATGAAATTCTACACTATTACAGTTTTATTTAATTTCTAATCCTATAGATATTACTGTAATTAGTGCATGCATGTAAAAGTAAACTATGCAGAAAATAAGAATGAAAAAATAAGCTCACACACAGATAAGACAAAAGATATTCTCTTTGGGAAACCCTTTGGGGAGAAAACCTAGCTGGAAGGTGAGGTCACTTTGCTCTTTTTCTTTGTCTAGAAATATGGTTACATGTACAAAGAAGTAATGTCTGTGGCTCGTGGGCTGCTACAACGCATAGATCCTCTCTGTGTGCTCTACCTCATATCTCTCCTCACTATATTTTCTCATATATATGGAAAAATTCTCTCGAAAGAATGGAATGCCTCTTCCTCCTAATGGCCTCGTGATAACATTGCATGATAACCTACTAGTGGTTGAGTTTGACTACATCAACTCTTAACTAGAGTTACAAAATAGACTCTTCTAGAGGCTTCTACATAAAGATGCATGGAATTACTAAAATGGAAATGACCATTTTGGAAAACAAAGTAATATGAATTTTATAATGATATAAATTGAATCAATAATATCACAATTATCATTATTATAATCTTAATCTTAGGTTTTGTAACAATGACAAGGCTCATTTTTTCCAAATTTTATACTCAAACTTAATAAAAAATATACGAGTTAGAAAAAAATTCCAAACTTAATTTTTTTTATAATCCCATGTGAAGCAAAGAAAAACTATGCATTATCTTTATAATGAACTTGATCAAACTTGTACAAGATTGATGGATTGTTGAGAGATTTACAGTCAATTCTTCGTTAAGTATTTTTTCCCCATTGTCTATCATAATAGTGGGTATGTAATGAATTACATACTATGTGGTTGAGGGACACACTAATGTTTGAGATAATAACCATATTAGATACCAAATACATAATAATGTCATGAATTTTAATAGGAAAACACATAAAATTATGAATGTAACAAAATAAATATTCGTTTGCCTGCAATAAAGTATTTTTAGGAGTGGACTGAATCTATCTAAATTTAGTTTTTGTTTGACATATACTGATATAGATTATTAGTTCGAGTAGTATATTTTGTAGTTGCATTGAAAATGGATGATTTTCTCATTAGTCATCTTGTAGTATGTTTGTTTCCCTACAAAGTAAAGTTGTTCCACTTTGGAATCTAATCTGAGTCTCATTTATCAAATAATTTCACATTGTTGTACAGGAAATCATATAGTCAATGTGGCATAGTTCTTCTATAACCAAAAGCGGATAAAGTGCTGCAAATGGTTATAGATTTATTGTCTTCTTCCTTTTCCTGCATGAGTAAATGGTTGAAAGTAGACCCTATTTTTCTCACAATTGAGAGATCTCACAAGGATGTAAGTGCTCATAGAGACTTCATACATATCATCAAGAATCTGGAAGCTTTGGAAGATTGTTGATATACTAGGGGGCTCTGGTATGTATTGTTTGAAAAGCTAACTAGGATTTCCTCCTTTCACGATGAGTATTTCTTTGAATCTTTCAACTTATCACCACAATAACCTCATAACAAGGTTTCAAATAAAATGATTCACTGGATATGCATGACAAATGACTATGGTACACCAATGCAAGAAAGGGAAAATGCACTTACAAACACTGATGGGGGCATTTTCTATTTGGACCATTGGAAAGATATTGACAAGGTCTACAAGTTAGGGGTATTCAAGGCATGCCCCCATATTTGTGGTTTAATTCAATGATGAATACTGACTATAGCTATAAATATTCAAAATGTTAAGGGAATTATTTAGCAAAGTTACAAAAGAGAGAGAACTGGCATGAGAATGCTGATAATCCCTAATCTTTGCCATGAATATATCTATCTAATTAGTGACAAATGAGTGATAAATTTCCAAACAATAGGCATCTGTTGTAAATGCCACCTCCAAACTGGGTTATGAGACCTTAGGGACGAAGGATGGCTATTGTATTTATTTCTCATACATACCAACCCACAATACTAAAAATTATATCCACAACCAGAAACCAACAATGTTTTCCCTCATTGAAAGCTTCTCTAGGTATCTCACCTGACATTCAAACAATGACAGACCTCTTCCACTTAGGAAAACATAACGCAAGGTAATGATCTCCATTGAATCCATCCCCTTTAGTTCCATAGTGTTGGCATAAAGAATTTTAGTTACTGGCTGCTATTTGGGAGTCGTTTAAATTTGTATACCTCGGCTCATTATAGTGATTAATTAGACAAGTGGATATGTGATTTCAAATATACCTTAGCTCGTTTGGAGTGAACATTGATTCAAACAAATGAGTAATGATATTTCATCTTTCTTACTCTACAACTCTCTATTCAAAGTTTAAACACAATGCTTTCCTTCCATCTCCACCACAACATCTCTAGCTTGGCATAGACTCACACATCTTTTAAGATCAATGGCTTCTTGGGTTGGTTATATGGAATGGCAGCTATGGAGGCATGTGTTCTTTCCAAGGACGAGTATATGTTATGTCTCCCATGCATTAGGATCACGTGTCTTCCATATAGTATTTTGAATTTGTACTTGGATCATATGATCAACAAGGTAGGTGAAAGAGCCTTTAATATAGCGTGGTCAAAATATAGAACCCCTGCAAGGGATACATGGCAGCAATGATATATTTGGTTATGAGAGGAAGCCCATCCTTTGATAAGAAAACACATGTGATGTTTTCGTATGGGGTTTCTAGATAACTCATTCTAGATTTTTAGGTAACTCCCTTCTACTAGCTCCATGCAAAGGACCCTCTTTTCCTTATAGAGAGACTTATTCCAGACTAAATCCATCTCTTTTACCTAACTTTCTATCCAGAACCTGAGATGGTAGGATAGCTTCCATTTTGGCTTTAGAGGAATACCTTCTATTTAATAGTAGGAATTCGATGCATTAAGGATTCTCTTTCACTTGGCTGCAAATCTTTGTATTTCTTCTTCTTAGCACTGTGATAGTCACGCCTAGATATTTTTGAGTAGGAATGGTTCTTGCTTTTATAGGGGCTGCCTTTGAAATCCCACTTTGTACTATCACTTGTGAATTGAGAAGTCCTGTTGATGTAATTTTGGTCATTTTTTCGACATTAAGTAACCTATCTTACCTTCCCAAGGACTCCATTTCCTCTTCCTCTCTTGGATTTAGCTCTTGTGTTGCTTCTCAAGCAATATTTTTGGTGTTTATTATGGTTTTATAACATTCAAGCATAACATTCAACATTCAAAAATGGACAAACCTCTTTTACTTAGCAAAAAACAACGCAAGGTCTTGATATCCATTGAATCCATTCCTCTAGTTCCATAGTGTTGGCATGAAGAATTTTAGCTACTGGCTGCTCTTTGGGTATCCCTAAAATTCATATACTGTGGCTCATTGCAGTGATGAATCAGACAAGTGTATAATGTGGTTTCAAGGATACCTTATCTCATTTGTAGTGAACATTTATTTAAACTAGTGGGTAAGGAGATTTCATGTTTCTTACTATACAACTCCCTCTTCAAATTTATAGAAAGGAAAAACCTCTTCCACTTAGCAAAACACAACAAAATGTCTTGATCTGCATTGAATCCATTCCCTCTAGTTCCATAGTGTTGGCATAAAGAATTTTAGCTACCGACTGCTCTTTGGGTATCCCTAAAATTCGTATACCATGGCTCATTACAGTGATGAATCAAACAAGTGTATAATGTGATTTCAAGGATGCCTTATCTCACTTGTAGTGAACATTGATTTAAACTAGTGGGTAATGAGATTTCAGGTTTCTAATTATAAAACTCTCTCTTCAAATTTAAAAAAAAAATCCTTCCTTCCACTTATGCCACAACACGTCTAGCTTGGCACAAAATCACACATATTTCTAGATCATTTGCTTCTTAGATTGGTTCTATGGAATTCCAACTATGGAGTCATGTGTTCTTTCAGCGTGAGGAAGAATGTAAGAATGACAGGGAAATAAACTCTCCAAGAAAAATTATATGTTATGTCTCCCATGCATGAGGATCACATGTCTTCCATATAGTATTTTGAGTTTGTACTTGGAACATATGATCAACAGGGTAGATGAAAGAGCCTTTAATATAGCATGGTCAAAATATAGAACCTCTGCAAGGGATACAGGGAAACAATGATATATTGGGTTATGAGAGGAAGCCCATCCTTTGATTAGAAAACACATATGATGTTTACGTATGGGGTTTCTAAACAACTCGTGCTAGATTTTTAGGTAACTCCCTTCTACCAGCTCCATGAAGAGGACCCTCTTTTCCTTATAGAGAAACTTATCCCAGACCAAATCCATCTCTTTTATCCAGCCTTCTATCTAGAGCCTAAGATGGTAGGATAGCTTCCGTTTCGGCTTTAGAGGAAGACCCTCTGTTTAACAGTGGGAATTTGATGCATTGAGGATTCTCTTTTACTCTACTCCAAATATTTTTATTTCTTCTTCTTAGAATTGTGATAGTCATGCTTGGATATTTTTGAGTAGGAATGGTTCTTGCTTTTATAGAGGTAGCCTTTGAAATCCCACTTTGTACTACAACCTATGAACTGAGAGTAGTTTCCTAGGTATGAACTGCTCAACCTTCATGATAAGGCCTCAACAAAGTATGAAGCCACACGTTGAACTGAACTCCCATATGGTGAGAAAGCTCATAAATATAGGGCGGGATACTGTTTCTTGTATTCCTCTTCATGATTGCCCTCTAAAATAGAGTCTGCACACTATAGAAGAAGAGCTAGAAGATGCAATCCTTCTTCTTTAGAACAAGAATTTGTAACTAGAATATTAATGTCCCTGAAGCTTCCTTCCCTGTTACATCTGATTCATTGAATCTCTCAGCCTCCCTTCTTGCTAGAGTTTCCTGCATTTCTTATATATATATATATATATATATAACTCACCTCATCTATAAGTATATTTTGGTTGAATGTTTATCTAATATTATATGGAATGTAAATAAAATTTAAATTTAACATTTAGCAAAGCATATTCATTAGAAAACACTATCCATCAGTTAAGTTTCATTGAATGCTGTAGCAAGATGGTTGTTTATCATTCAACTAAATTTGCATAGGTGACGTATACCCTAACTCACGTTTTGATTGGGTAATACAAACGGTTTTTTATACATCAATCGAAAAACCAAGAGTTGACCAACTACATATAAAGTGAACATCCAAAATAAAACGTTGAATCCTTGATGATAATTAATAAGTTTAAAATTACTAATAAAAAAATATTAACATACCAAATTCTTTATTATTATTAAAATTTGTAGATATTTATTTTCATTTTAATGGATAATATTTAATATATAATGGAAAGTATAAATTTGGGAAAGGCTACCCATATTATAAATATTAAGTGCATTATAATGTAATTTGAACCATTTAAATTTATGATTTTATATTTTTAATTTAAAAATAAAATAAAATTAAAACATATAATTAATTAAATTTATGATTTTACATTTCTAATTAAAAAAAAATTCAAAACATAGAATTGATTGAAAACATATTTTTTTAAATTATATGTAATCTTATTCTCAAGTATAATAAGCAATATAAAATTGACTAGTTTGATAATTCTACAATTGGGGAAATGGTTACAATTCACATTTTTCTATCTCCACTTGCTCCTCCCCATCTAGGAGATTCATATACGTGTTTATAAACCACATCAGGTAAATTCTCTCTCTCAGTCGTGTGAAATTGCGTGTCCTTGTAAGATTTCCCAAACTCTGCAAATAGAACAAACTCTAACATTATCATCAAGAAAAAAATTCCCTCTCTATGCTCACTAAATCTAAAGTTAAGATGGATCTAGAGGAAAAGCTTGCACCTTGAGAAATTTGATCCCTTTGTAGGCTATCTAAATCTAGAGTTAAGATGGATCTAAAATGGTTTAATTATTAATAATTATAATTCTTATTTTAT
>APFE030948341.1:0-22210 GCA_000404065.3 Pinus taeda | reverse complement strand
AACAAGTTTTTTACGAGAACAAAGCCCTTTATACCATAAAAATTGATCTGGTTCTAAATATGAAGATGCAATAAATACCTTTTGTAACAATGGTACACCATGTAGATCAAAGTATTGCTCCATCTGACATATCCAATTTACTGGATCCTTGCCATCAAACTTCCTCATCTTGCTTTTTCTCGATTTTAGGTGCTCGATCTTGAAATGACTGTAACTCTGTACTTGCAGATCTTTAAGTTCTAAGACTATGACCTATAGTAGTCCTCTACGTCCTCTTTCCAATGCCACCAGTCTGACCCCAATTGGATTCTCCAATGAAGAGGTATCCCAATTCTCCCACAGTGACCTGATTATATACTAATTCAGTAGAGCGAACTTGTACGACGTGCCACGTGTCACTGTTTCGCCCTTTGAATCTGAAAAATGGATACCAGAAGCTATAGTCCGTCCTCTTTCTGTACCTTCCTACAAAATTTTAATCCGATCCCCAGAGAGAAAGTTATGACGATTTTCCCCAGGTCACCTGTTTGGAATGTAATTCAGGAGTCTGCAAAAAGGAAAACTTCCTCAGATCATATCTCCGCAAATATAGCGCAAAAAGCTATGAAATTCGGACCCAAGATTCAGCGTGATGTCTTCTAAAATGGGTTTTTTTTTCAACTTCTGAAACATCGTAGAAAAAATGTTATAGCGAAAATTCCACGATGACCTGTTTGGAGCAGCGAAACCCTAGAATCCAAAGCTCTGATACCAAATGTTATGAAACCAGCTCAAGAAAAGATAGAAAAGATAGATATTTAATTTGCAATGTCTCAACACAATGTCTCAACACAATGCTATCATAAAGAGTATATAAGGGGTTACAATAGACTAGTAGTATGATATTTAATTTGCAATGTCTCAACACAATGCTATCATAAAGAGTATATAATCAATGAGAAATTGTTCATTTTTTTGTTAGCACAATGATATAAAATTCTATGGCTCTCAAATTCATAGGTATATTAGTAGTATCAAAATAATTAAACCCTTTAAACCTTGTATGAGTTGTAGACATAATCACATGTCAGTCAATGTAAAACTCCATGTAATACCTGGGTGTAGAAGTAAGAATATAAAATGATGTTAATACTTCTTATTTCTGTTGGGGACCTGACCTACATAATATTAAAATTTTAATTTGTTTTAGAAAAGAGAATCATATTAACAATGCAATGATTTGTGCAATTTTTTTCCATGTAAGTGGCTCAACATGATTTAGTCTTAATATTGACAAGTGGAATTTTTTTTGTAAGGTAAAATTTTATTAACTCAAAAAGCTAAGGTATACAACCCATATTATATTTTCTTGGTTACTCTCTCAAATGGGAGACTTAACCCTAACCAAAAAAAATTCTCCTGAGTGAGGACATAGATAGATGGGATCCCATTGATATGAAATTAACCAAGTTGTAAATGACACACATGCTTGATTTTCCATCTACATAAGACACATCAAACAAAACTACAACAAGCCTAATCACCTAATCATCATTCCATGGGATCCAAGTCTGATCCTACCACGATATGGGGTGTTTTGGGCCTTCTAGAGGATGTATGACATTTAGGGGTATGCCTACATGGAAATCAACACATTCCATCCTCTAATCAAGAGAGCATAGATGAGTGTAGAGGTGGTTTAATGAATGCATGATTTCCAACCAAGAATCGTGACTATCCTAAATCATTCTCCCAAGAAAAAAAATCATCTACTTGTATAGGTCCACTATCTGCATGTATTTATTAGCTCTACCTCTCGCGTTTCTCGTATCAAGAATCCATTCTATCTAATCCATCAGTAACTCAAAATCAGAAAGGGAGGTTCTATGAGATGAAGCCTCATCGTCTTCCCAATAACTTTTTTCTTGAATTTGATCTAGTATGAGTTGATGTTAGTGCGAAGAAAACCCTGTAATACACTGATGAAATTGAGGATTAAAACACACGGATCTCTCCTAGTAATATGTGGCCCCACATCTAACATAGGCCCATTGACGCTGCATAATTTCCCAACCTGTAACTAGTTTAGCAGTTCACTTAAGAACTCTTGAATGGAGGAAATTTGATAGAAGGATTGATTTGATCTTAGAGGATTTTAGAATAGATGTGAATGATAATGATCCCTATTGTAATAATTGTGTTGTTGAACAAATGAAAGGTATCCCTATTTTAGGATAAGAAGCCTTGGAAGTCCTCTTGTGGTAGGACGTTAGAAATATTATGCTCTTTGTGAAAGTAGGCCTTGATGATAGCCTTTGGTCGGTGTTGTATTAGTTGTAAGACCTATTTTATCTGGTTTGAGAATGAGTGATAAGTTTTACTTAGCCAGGGTAAACTATGATAAATGGCCTCTTTTAACTCCTTGAAGAGAAAGGCTTGTTAAAGAAAATGGATTAAAGGAGTTTGGTATCCCTTTATAGGTTGATGTGGATGCCAACATCCCCAAAAGGTTTTGAGAAAAGTATATTCCTAGACATAATTAGTTTCAATCTTTATAACAAGGCTTAGAATCTAAATAGGAATCTTGTAATAATTAAAAATTTGGGGATTGGATTTTATCCTCTTGTTACAGATCCATTTGGGCACATCACTCCCATCATCCAGATCAGTGTTTTAGGGCTCATCAAACCCTAATTTTAGTTACTACATGCCCTAAACAAGTCAACCTTTTGAATGCCTCCTTCACAGACAATTTCATGGCCTGAAGACATCCTGAAATGACCCCTAGAGGGACTAGTGCAGGTAGGCCCATGAAAGGGTGCACTGTAGAGCAGTTAAGTCTATGCCAGGGTGATCTCCAGAGCACTTAGGCCCTCTTTGACCCGTGCTGGGCGAGTTTGAGCAAAATTCACATAAGATTTGGGGAATATTCTTATCTTCTAGAGCCTTCTAGAATATCCCCACACTTATGATCTCTTATGAGCTCGAAAATGGAGGAGGAATGAGTTAAGATACATCCTATCCTCTCATCCCTTCCTCCATGGAACTAATTCTAAGTTTGGAAGGTCATTCAATACCCTCATTGATGACAAACCTCCTCCATCTTCCTATAAATTGAGCACTCATCTAAGTGATCAAGGGCTGGATTTTAATGAGTGGTAAGGAGATAATGTTAGTTTGAGAATTGAGACTATTGTAAGTGTCGTTATGCTATTGGAATATCATGCTTATGATGTGATGTGGATGGAACCAAAGTTGGAAGAGTGACTTCGAATCAAGCTTCATGGTTGTAATTCTTCCTTCTATTCAATAAAGCATTTACAACTTTTTCCATATGCTTATCTTGATATATGATGCTTATATGTGTGAATGTATATGATTCCATTTACTTGTAATCAATATATCTTTCTCTTTGATTATTTCTTTGTCTTTTGTTGATGTTTAAAAGTACTTCTCAAGCATGTTAAGTATGGGGAGGAGCGACAGGACCGATATAAAGGAGACAAGAGGAAAGGGAAAGTACAAGTATGTCTTCTCATTCTCTTTGTATTATCTATTGTTTATAGAAAAAGGTTAAAGTGCTTTAAAATGTTGTTCTAGATATAGCTACTTATCTAGGGAATTAGTATTTGTCTATAGATACCAAATTCTTCATAACAAATTGGCGACTCCGCTGGGGAATGATCACCATTCCAAGTAGATTATACACATCCTAGGACACTCTAACATACCTTAGTTCCTTTCATTGATTCTATTTCAGCCTTGTTGAAGTGTTATTTGGTAAAAAAATTGAGGTTAGATGACTCTTGAGTGGACTCTCAGGAATCAGTGCAGGCTTGGTCAGGGGATAGTGCCCTGCAGAGCACCCTTGAGTGAGAGACAATGCTCTGTAGCGTAGTTAGACCCTCTTTGACCTACGCCGATCCACCTTAGGGAAAATTTTCACCTTTGGATTGGGTTTTTTCTCCAAATTTCCTCATATTTATATTTGTTGAAAGATCAATGATTGCAGTGTCTCTGAAATCAACTTGTATTTCCTCTTTCTAGCCCTACTTTGGCTTGATTGATTAATTTTTTCTTAAATAATTTCTTTATCATTATCATTTCATTGCCAAATTTAGATTATAGTTGATTAATCTTTTTTCGAAAGAAAGTGTCGTAAAAGTCTTCTTTTCTTTCAAAACAGAACTGTCGTAAAGTCTTCGTTCTTGCAAAAAGATTGATTGATTGTATGTGCATTAGTTTCCTTTTGTTCATTTTAACATTAGGGAAATTGAAAAGAAAAACATGCATCGCGCATATTAAAGTTTGTGAATGGTTGATAGGAATAGCTAGGGAAATTGCATTAGGTGTGCTCTTTTCTCTCTATCAAAGATCATATTGCTCTATCCCTACTAGCTAAGGTTTTCATTGTAAAAATTGAATGAAAAAAAAATACTTATCATATTAATTCCATTGTAGGAATTAAAAATACATCACATGGTGAACCTTGAAAGGAAAATTCTTAAGTAAGATCAACTTAAAATTAACATCAATTAACGTAATGGAGCATTGTCACCTAATGCAAAACATTTAGAGGTTATAGGCTAGAGATGTGTTCTGACATCGTAAAACATAGCAGTTGTCGCTAACTTGTCTGCAATACATCCCGAGTGTGATATCTCATTCCACGTACATGAGTATATCATAGCTCGTACACATACCTTTGGGTATATAGGGCAGTGTTATAGTATGTAAAGTATATGGGAATGCTCTCACTGGGTGTTTTTTCATTAGACAACGCTAATACGAATTGGGCCTCCACTTACTTTTGGGTATATATGGGAGGACAAAGCTAGGTTTCTATCCATCCTTAGGTAACCAAGTTGGCCACCTTGTACGCTGTGATACACCGAACACAACATTCAGGGATATTACCTACCCGTACTTTTCGATTCACCGGGAGGTGTTCAACAGCGGGGCAACCAAGCAACCATTGCTTTGAATGCAACTTCTGATGAGAAACCGTTCGATAAGCCTCACAAAGTTCTATATCCATGAAAATTTTGTACGGGAGACCATATTCTTCGAAATTTTCCAGATATCCCTCAGATCTTAGAAGAATGGTCTTCTCGTTCACATCATCCTGTATCATCAACTTCTGGAGATCATGTTGTTGACACACCATCAACTAGTGGTAGTAAGGTTTATGGAAAGAAGGGTAAAGTTAAGTTTCCCTATAGGTTATGTGAAGGGAATCACCCCATTCACCTTTGTCCCTATCTAAATGAAGCCAAAAAAGTGTTGGATAACCGTCTTGCTTCACCACAACGACTTCCATTTGGTTATAGGAGACTAACCCTTAATCCTTCACTAGTTGATAAAGTGACCGACCCAAATCAACCAACTGAATCTCTCTGAATGTGAATCCCATGAGTCTATACCTGACCGTTCACAGGTCGAGGAAACAGTTCTCCCAATTTCACCTTCACTTAATCGTACCTTTCCCAAAGAGAGTGAATATGATACCACTCAGGTTCTTTTTGTTTCTTCAGATTCCAATGAGCTTGGGGGCAAGCCTCTTGTTCCATCAAGACAGGAGGAAAATCCTCTCATTCTCATAACTCAAGGGGATGATTCTCCCGTTCTTACGGTACCCCCTCCAAGTAGTCTAGTCATTTCCTTTGCTTGGAATCGATTCGCAAGATTCTGTCTTCCTTCTTATGTGCCTTTCCAGATCATAATACAGGTTTGTAATATGATTGTATCTGGCACTATTATAGATGAAGGTGCATCTGTGAGTATCCTTTCCTCAACTACTTGGAAAGTGCTTGGTTCGCCGCTGCTTATGGCTGTTACCCAGAATCTGTTGGCTTTTAACATAGGAACGCATCAACCATTAGGGATCATCCCTTAGTTTCCTTTTACTTTGGGAGGAAAAATTGTTTACCTCAATGTGATGGTAGTCCTAGGCCCTTTAGATTACAATTTACTTCTTGGGCGTGACTATGTATATGACATGGGAGCTATTGTTTTAACACTCTTTCGAGTGATGTGCTTCCTGCATGAAGGCAGAATTGTCACTGTTGACCAACTTTCAGTTCCCAATCTAAAGATGGCTTCAAGTCAACCATTTTCCCTAAATGGTCCTTTTGTACCAATGGTATCTTCCCCGCCACAGGTCAATTATGTGGCAATCTGTTCCATGTCTACATCAACTAATGATCAATTCCATGATGTTGTACATTATGTACTGAGGGCATTGGAACCAAATCTCAGTTTCCTGGATATGGATCCCTTCCATAGCATTGTTCTCCCATCATATGAGAACCTCTTGGAAGTCATGACCTTGTATCAATCATGATCAAGGAAGATGAGGATAGTTCCTGGTCTTGTGTCAACCTCATTAAAAAGTGAAACAAAGAGTATGAGGACAATTCCTTGTCTTGTGTCATCCTCATTAAAAATGAAAATAAGGAAATGAGGATAGTTCTTTTACTATGTCAACCTCATTAAAAAAATGAAATAGCTCCCACAAGGATAATTCCTGGTCTTGTGTCAACCTCATTAAAAAAATGAAACAAAGGGTATGAGGATAGTTCCTTGTCTTCTGTCAACCTCGTTAAAAAATGAAACCAAGGATATGAGGATAGTTCCTGATATTGTGTCAACTTCGTTAAAAAATGAAAATAGGAATATGAGCATAGTTCCTTGTCTTGTGTCAAGCTCATTAAAAAATGAAACAAGGAATATGAGGATAGTTCTTTTACTATGTCAACCTCATTAAAAAAATGAAACAGGTCCCTGAGCAGAGTTCCTTGTCTTGTGTCAAGCTCGTCAAAAAAATGAAACAAGGAATTTGAGTAGAGTTCCTTTTCTTGTGTCAAGCTCATTAAAAAATGAAACAATGTCCCTTGGATCAAAGTTCCAAGTCGAGTCCTTGAGTAGATATCATACAGTCCCATTCGAGTCTTTCACTTGATCTTGTATATGAACCTTTATTCCATCCACCTGATAGCCACGAGCAGTATACTTAGGTGAATGTAATGAAGCTTGGGGGGCATGCACGCAGTGGTAAAGCTAAGTTTCCATGTAGGTTATGTGAAGGGAATCACCCCATTCACCTTTATCCCTATATGGATGAAGCCAAAAAGGTGTTGGATAACCATCCTGCTTCACCACATCGACTTCCATCTGGTTACAGGAGACTCTCCCATTCATCATGCTGGGGGCATGTAAACCAATCTAAAGCATAGTTCTTCATTTTAAGTGTGTAAAAATGAAACTAAATCCAAACATAGTTTTTCGTTTCAATCTTGTGTAAACATGAAACATAATCCAAGCATAGCTCCATATGGTTCAAGATTGTATAAAAATGAAACCATGTCCATTTTAACCCTCGTGATTTCCATTCTATCAGCCTCTTCTGTCAGATGAGCCTTGGTTTTTCTCCTTCCATCGTCACTATCTGCTTGGCCAATCATACACTTTCACTTGGTTGTTTTACCCTTTTGAGGAACAGGTGCAATGAGTGGTCTTATTAGCCAACCTCTTCATAGAAATGAACATGTTTTGAGAAGTTCCAACATCACCGGAACCAGTTGCTATCCTAGACACCACTCGTTCCTAAATGTGGAGTCCTCTTTAAGCTCTTTTAAGACTCTCTAAATATGAAAATATTGCCGAGTGCTTGTCCTTTTCAGCTCATTAATGGATTGGAAATGACATCTACTTAGTATAAGTTTAACCCTTTTTCGAGCTGAGATAGATTATTTACGAAAAAGGAATATGTTGACCGAACATGGTCAATAGGTTCTCTCTCGTATTGTTTTACACTTTTTTGGGCTTGAGAGACAAATCTAAAAAAAATAACTTGTGGAGTTTTGTTTTTGTCCCTTTTCAAACTATCTAAACATGAAAAGGACCAAGTTATATTTGTTGTTAAACTCGCTAAAACATCAAATAGCAACAAACTTGTCCATTATGACAAGACCGAGTTTCACCTTTGCTAGACTCGTTAAAACATCACATAGCGATGGATTCACCCGAAGGGTGGAATTATACAACAAGCATATGTTATCCTCCTCAAGATTGATAAAAAATAAAGAGGTATTGGTCAACAATGATTGGGGAAAATGGAAAAAGGGGTAAATCACTTTTGGTAGCAGGTCGCTCTTAAACATGACACTTTCACTTCATCACTGTGACTATTTGGGTTGGGTTATCAGCTTGATGATTATCATACCGTTGGTCTATCATACCATCCATCACTTTGTTTTGGGTCAATGCTACCAATTCATTTCAGTGTCACCGACATGTTCAAGAGAAGTCATTCAGTCAAAATTCATCCTTTGAAATACCATAAACCTTCATTTTCATGACCGCCATTCCTGAACCTTGTGTCGTCAGTCAAATTCCATCTCCAAAATCATTACACTCATTTTGTGTCATTAATGTGGGATATATCAAGGCCCTCTTGCGATGAGTCACTTATTGTCGATATCAGCACATTATCCAAGAATTTGACTTAGAAACACCCTTCCAGTACCTTGAGGCTTGCATACATCAATGGTAGGTTTCTCGCTTCCGGTGATAGGTTGACATCATTGGCCTTTGACTGAAAGACTTTGTATGGTGTTCGACATCAAAACATCCATTCACACCATGTATAATGTACTGTAGTACCTTGAGGATCATTATCATTATCGGTGATTTCTCTCGCATATGTTAATGGCTTACATCACTGGCTGGTAATCAGACAGTGTCTTCCCATGTTCAACTTCAGATCACATATTCACTTGGTTAGGCTCATACTTGAGCGAATGATTGAATGAGATAGAATACCCTAGATCTAGTTTCATCCATCTAGGTTGTGATTTTAGGAAAAGTACCAAATCATCCGTACAACGACTTTAAATTGATGGTCATTCCAATCATGGGTCTATATTTGTAGACGAATGTCTATGTACTTGTAATGAAAGTTTATATGCTGAGCATGGGTATGCCTTCCCTCAGAAATTCATGAAAAAAATCAAAATATCATGATATTATGTTTTGTAATTGATGCAGGTCACCAACCACTTCGGAACCTCCTCATCACATCGTAAAGCATTTCACTCGACATTAACATTTTTCGACTTCATGCTTTAGGGGGCAGCTCTTACAGATCCATTTGGGCACATCACTCCCATCATCCAGATAAGTGTTTTAGGACTCATCAAACCCTCATTTCAGTTGCTACATGCCCTAAACAAGTCAACCTTTTGAATGTCTCCTTCCCAGATAGTTTCATGGCCTAAAGACATCCTGAAATGACCTCTAGAGGGACCAACACAGGTAGGTCCATGAAAGGGTGTGCTACAAAGCTATTAAGTCCATGCCAGGGTGCTCTGTAGAGCACTTAGGCCCTCTTTGACCTGTGTTGGGTGAGTTTGAGCAGAATTCACATAGGGTTTGGGGAATATTCTTATCTTCTAGAGCCTTCTAGAAGATTACCACACTTATCATCTCCTATGAGCTTGAAAATGGATGAGGAATGAGTTAAGATAGATCCTATCCTCTCATCCCTTCCTCCATGGAACTAATTCTAAGTTTGGAAGGCCATTCAATACCCTCATTGATGACAAAACCTCCTCCATCTTCCTATAAATTGAGCACTCACCTAAGTGATCAAGGGTTGGACTTTGATGAGTGGTAAGGAGATAATGTTAGTTTGAGAATTGAGACTATTGTAAGTGTCATTATGCTGCCGGAATGTCATGCTTATGATATGATATGGATGGAACCAAAGCTAGAAGAGTGACTTCGAATCAGGATCCATGATTGTAATTCTTCCTTCTATTCAATAAAGTATTTACAACTTTTTCCATATGCTTATCTTGATATATGATGCTTATATGTGTGAATATATTTGATTCCATTTACTTGTAATCAATAGATATTTTTCTTTGATTGGTTCTTTGTCTTCTGTTGATGTTTATAGGTACTTCTCAAGCGTGTTAAGTACAGGAAGGAGCGATGAGACCGATACAAAGGAGACAAGAGGAAAGCGAAAGTACAAGTAGTTTCTCTCATTCTCTTTGTCTTATCTATTATTTATAGAAAAGGTTAAAGTTCTTTAAAATGTTTGTCTAGATATAGCTACTTATCTAGGGAATTAGTATTTATCCGTAGATACCAAATTCTTCATAACACCTATCCCCTGGTCCTATGGGTTGAAAGAGGATCTTTGAATGAGGGCTACTAGAGAAAAGAACTAAAAGGTGGAAGCTTGATAGAGAGTGAATGTATTTGTTATCTTGATAATTGAACATATGATAATTATTCATTAAAGTTTCATTAGAAATATGGGTTTTTGTGATAACACATAGTGGGAGAGTTGTGATGTTTTAAATATTGGATACCCAAATATCCAGGCATCCAAAACTTTATTAAATCACCGCAAAAGGAAAATAAATATGTCAAAAGTTTTTCATATTATGTGCAATCTTGTAGTAATGGAACCTAACATTAAGGAATCTTGTTGGAAAATTTATGTGAGCTAATCCAAGATCCAATTTTCTAAAAATGCAGATGAGTCCAAAAACTAAATACTCAGATCTAGATGCTAACAAAGAAGAACATGTAGGGAACACATGGAGCCATCAAGATGAACCCCACACCTTACAAGTAATCCCAAGTGTTACATGACCATGGGGCCTCCACTTAGTCATACCATGCCATACTTGCTGTATTTATTGGATATTAAAAAATACGCCTAATCATTAGGTGTCGATAAAAATATCCCAAAATCTTCTTGTTGAAACCCTTCCCAACACATATTTCTAATAAAAAAAACCCCTCTTTTAATAAATATCCCCTATATTTTACTAAACATCCTTTTTCATACCCCTAATACCTATAATTACCTCCTCCCCCATATCCCCCTCCTCCCAACCTACAGTATATTGAATCTATTTTTCACAATTAAAAAAAACCCCTTTACGAATGAGTGTGGTAAGATATTGGTCAATAAGGTGAAGCCCATGGAAGCAATTGATGTTGTGGCAGGTGACGTGGAAATTGTTTTGGTGGTTGATTTGTTGTTGGTAATATGACATGGTGATGTTCTGTTGTTGATACGATAGAGTGGACATGTTTGAATGACATTGCATGTTGACACAATGTGCTAACTATGCATTCTAGCGTGAAAGAGTTGATGTGGAAATAAATGTGGCCTATGTCATGGAACACAATGTGATGACTAAAAGTTTGGAAATAGTAAATTTTGTTAGAATTCCCTTTTTAGGATATTTCAAATATCAGGTATTTCTGACATTTGGAAATCCATATATCCAAATGTGCGAGAGATTGACCCATGTTGAATATGTTGAGGTGGCATGATGATTATGTGGTTCATTGACGTGACTATGTTGAGGTGGAGGCTTAGGTGGAATTCTCCATGGAGGTGATATGTATGCCGGATGATTCAATATTTAGAAATTCAAATTTTTGTTTAAATAAGACTTTTCATTTTTTGTGGATGTGTTGATCAAGTTAACTAAGCACCTTTTCCCAGATTTGGATGAATATGGAATAGTCAGAAAATTGGGATTAAGAAGAAAGGAGAATTTCCATAGTAGGAGAAAATGAAATCTTGGATTTGAACGTTGATTAGTTAGTTGGCGTGTTTGACTTCCATATGTGGTGAGTTATAGTGGTGATACATGGGCACATGTTTTCCACATGTCAACCAAATGTTATTGGTATGGTATGTTGTCATGGAAAAACTTATTAGAGTCATAGATTTTCAGTAGGAGCTTAAAATTTGATGAAGCTTATATCATAGGAAAGATCTCGACAAGTAGAAGATGACAATGGACTTAGAAAGGAGGTTTGAGATGGTAATAAGAAGAGGAATTTGATAACCACACTTCCTTAACTAGGTGACCAAGGAGGTTGGGTTTGTACATCCTGTACTCTCAGAAAGTCCTAATGGGGATGAGGTATGTTACAATTAGTCCATCAAACATTCGTAATTTCATAAAGGAGCTACCCATTTTGTTGTTCTTCTCTATACAAAGATCAATGCCTAACTTATCAAGTAGGAAAACATTAATGACATTATAATATGAGACACCAATGGAAAATCTATTGTCTAATTTCAAAGATCATCCTTAGACATATGTCACAAAGTATCATCAACAAAGGCTGAGATTAATGATGAATGGAGGCTACAACTCCTTTTAAATTGTAGGGATATTAAGAAAAATTTGTCGAATCGAAAAACTATTTAGATGTAGGAGTATATAGACACACCCAACCATACTTCTAAGAACTCCATATAAGATCATTGTGTCTCTTGTAAGTAGGTTATATAGTGAATGGGACACCACCTAATTTAGAGAATAATGGGCACCTCTAATTTATGTAGTCACCAAGACAAACATAGTGTTTAATAGGGGAGAAATATTATTTGCTTCCATGGTCCAAGTCATCTCTAAGGCCAAATACACATCCCTAGGGACATATCCAACTTTCTCCATGTCCTCATGTTTTCTAGACGTCACTTGGGTAGTCAACTCCTTCTTAGTGATGGGTTAGGAATGGAAATAAAGGGATCAAACCACCCCCATTTATTGTTAAAATCTATGGGAGCACGGATATAAAATCTATTACACTCATGAACATAAATTAAGTAGTATTAAATGAATTTATGTGTAAGCTTTGTAGGAGCATATGAAGCCAAGATGAGATTATAGTAATTTTTCCTAACCTAACTTGAGCATTACACTAACTAAACATACCATAATTCATGGCCAAAACAAGATATATGAATAACCTATTATCCATTTTATTTTTATTTAAGGGATTTTGAGGGTTAAATATATCTCTCTACATTCATGTATTTTTCTTATAGTGCCTTCAAGGAGTCCAAACACAAGTTCAAGATTGGGATAATCCTACTATTAAGTAACCTACAAAATTCATAAATTCACGAGAACAATATTTTTCTTACACTAATATAATAATTTATAGTGAAAAAAATTGTAATGGATGGTTGATGTAATTTCACATGTAATTTATTCCCCAATCCTTATTAGACATATGCTTGAAAAGAAGAACAAAATACTCTTTTTTTGTTTCCATAAAATATGGAAATTTGAATAAGACAATATTCATGTATTATTAACAAATTAATTATTTTAAACTAATTAGCCATCTCGTACCCTAAAAAAAGGAAATCACAATTCAAATTGAGAAGAATCCCTTTAAATTGATTATATTGACACCATAGAAAATGTGAAAATACACTTAAAAATTGAAAACATTTTTATGGAAAGATATATATATAACACAACAAAAGTTGACGCACCAATTGATTCTACCAACCCATCAAAGTGCAATGGCCTCTTTATGATATTTTCAATTACAAAAATACTAAACACAACATCTGCTAATTAAGTTACAGGTAATGATGGAGTTGCACAATTAAGGTGTGGGAATATCTAGTCACATGCAACAGGACAATGATTACCAAGACATTGATAATGACAAAGAGACATTGAAATATTGATACTACTAAGAACACATCACTATTGATAACATCAAAATAAATCATTTTTTTAATACACATATTTTTAATTTTATTTTTAAAACATACTCTAAGGCAAACATAAAGTTCTCTAGTCAATTCCCAACTAATACGGAATAAACACTATTCAAGGCTTATTAAAAAGAGATATACATGCCCTCATTTTAGTATATTGCAAGGCTTATTATACTTGTGGAGGGCACTATGCATTAGTTTGAGTTGATGAAGAATGATAATCATACTTTAATTAAAGTCTGTTAAATTAATGAGTTTATATTATTTTAACTAATTATATATTTTTTTGTTATTGAATTCATTATCATTATTATGATAATAGTAGAATATTTAGTTTTTGAACTATAGAGTGAATGAATTAATGAATTAATATCTAATCAAGATTATTATTTGTGAATTTTCAAATTTCTATGTCTTATTTTTTGAATTATGAGCTGTCAACTTTTTCATGTGGTTTAAAGTAAGGTAGTAGTATTCTTGGTGCCTTTGGTGGTGGTACATTAGTAATCCCTATTAATGATGACTTAATTTTTATGTCAAAAATCAATTTATTTAATATGGAATACAATTTGCCTAAATTGATTTAGGCATAGTGATATTAGCAATAGATTTTGGTTTTTAATCAAATTAAGTTGATGCCCTACACTTATAAATCTACACAAATATTTACCTTCTCAACACAATTCCTTCTTGGGTAAGGAGCATATAAACATACATGTAGTTACATTTTTTCTATACATGTAACATATATGTAACTTTTGATATTGCTTTTGTAGCTTCATTCATGTTATGAAATGAAAATGAATTATCATTGGCTCTATTGCACATAGGGTTGGGCCATTATAATAACGTACATATAACTATTGATTAATCCCATGAATAGAACTAAGCATGTAGGTGTACTTATGGGATTCACTATTTATTAGGGTTGTAATATAGCAAGGATAAACAACTTACCTCTCTCACTAATCCATTGGAAATACCCTTGCAAGCTAATCACAAAAATTCATCTTACCATAAGAACACCTCTCTAACTAGGTTGCGATATATTATTGGAAATATATGTAAAATTGCTACTATCGTAACATTCACATGGAGGACCTCCTCCCAATAACGCTATAATATTTATCGGTAATTGTAGGGAGAAAATGGGTTCAACATGTAGGTTTTTGGTTGTATCTCATTGTTGAACCATATTTATGCAAAAATCTATACCATAGAACAAGAAATTACATGGGGTCTAATTTTTCAATGGAATGATAGTATTAATTGAATAATATGTAGTTGCATGAATCTTCTGTTGGTGTAGTGTTAAAAAAAAACCTAAAGTAGTGTACAATAGTTGATCTCAGACCTATCAACTACATCAATTATGATGATTTTAAGATATGGCAATAAATGTTTTTCGAATGAAGAACACAAATTCTTATATTCTAAACTACAACCTTGCATTTGAGCATTTCTATAATAATATAGGTGGGAAGGCTATCTTGGACAAGCTTCAAAAGAACTTGGATTGCATCATTATGCACCATAGGGGAATACTTCTAATAATTCATATGGTATGAATTTGTGGCCTATGCAAAAGCTAAGGGAAGAATACACAAAGGATATAGGCTATACTAGATTTCATTTGACTTGGGCTTCAAGTGTAGCAATATTATATGGAAGCCTCTTTTCCTTGTGGAGGCAAGTCTCCCAAGAATTTGTGGTTCAATTGCATTAATAACCATCTCATCAAACATTGGACAAATGAAATGTAATAATCACATGTTAATAAACCTTACATGTATCCTAGATTGTTTAGCTTCTTTTATTGGTTTGAATGCATAACTTTGCATGATGGAATATCTTTTGTTATGTTTTATATGCTATTGAATCTTACAATATATGGCTCTAATTGATAATTTTTTTTTGGTTTTATTAAATTTTAAGTAAAACTAATGATGGTTGACACATGTAAACAATCATATCATATAAAACACCACCTCTATAAGGAAATAATCTGAGATCTAATTCTCTAATGATGTTCTTAACACACCACCTCTATAAGGAAATCATTTGAGATTTAATTATGCAATGATGTTCTTAACACACCACCCCTATAAGGAAATAATTTGAGATTTAATTCTCCAATTATATTCTTAACACATCACCTCTATAAGGAAAGAATTTGAGATTTAATTCTCCAATGATGTTCTTAACTAAGATACCCATTAGTGAATTATATTTTCAAATATGTAAATTTTCTTTAGTATTTTAACTACTTTCAAGCTATATTCTAAAACATTTTGAACATAATTGTTATGATATTTTATTTTTCATAAATTTTTAATTTATTTGAGAAATATTACTTAATTTAAATTCTTGAAAATTTTATAAAACATTTTTCCAATTTGAACATATGAAAATCTCTCATTCTAAGTAGGTAAGATTAGTGTTTAATGAAATGGCTAGAAATAGTTATTTATTAGTCCCTGCCATGGTAGCACTATATCAATTGATTTTCGTGTTGATCTCTATTAGTTTATAATTGACCAATCTAAGTTATAATGCTTAACTTGGAAACAATAAAACAAATATTTATTTTTTAATATTATTGTTTTTTTTCAAACATTTGAATTGGACCATAAATTTGAAGGTACAACCTTTGCGCCATGTGGATAATTGTCTCAAATATTTTTTTCGATAATTTGTGGATGTAGTTGCAATATAGATGGTATGATTTTTATGTATTTGTACTATGATTTTTCATTGTTAAGCTTCATAATTAAAATCCTTGAAAATAGTTCATACTCATGTAAATAACCTATTTACCATCATTTACAACCCACCATAATTTAAGCAAGTATTTGCATAAAAAATGAATATAAATAAGATAGAAATATATACACTTACTAGGAGTTACTACCTACCATCATTTATGTTTTCTTCAATTTTAACATGTAGGAGTAAAAGTGTGTTCCAACTTAGTAGTGGTTACTAACCACCAAAAATTTATGCAAGTCCATATCCCTTAGTAGGAAATTAACTTTTCTACTTCATATATCGATTTGCAATTTTTGTAAAATCATAACATCCACTTAAGCGGCATGGACTACTCTACCCTACATCACTTGTGAAATTGGTACATCCCCATTTGCACCACATTGTTATGCAACCAGCTCACAAAATTGAAGAAAGGGATAGGTCAACGACTTCAAAAGTAGCTCTTTGAGGGGGGAACTTCCTTTACATTACACAAAATAACAATTCTTGGATGATACAAATGAAAAGACCTCCTTTCTATATATAGGAGTCTAAGGGGTCACAATATAATCATAGTTGACATAAAAATAATAATGTAAGGGCACAACAATAACAAAAGTGGGCTTCTATGGGGCATAGTAATAAAAGTATGGGGACAACATGGGCACAACAATAACAATAAGGGGCTATAATGAAAATAATAATAAGGGAATACACTAGTATTATAGGGACCTAACATGCCCCACTCCTTCAAAAAAGTGTTTTCCTCAATGCTTGAGTAGTTCTGAATACTTCTGTATAAAATTATCATCCTCCCATGTGGAATCTTTAGCGGGTAAGTTCTTCCACTTGATGAGATACTCTAAAATTGATCAATTTCATAGTTCTCAAGTTCTTATTTCTGTGACTGCTTCAGGTTCCAATATGATTTTTCCTTCCTCGTTAAGTTTTGGAAATATTGTTTGAATTGGGCGCTTGTCACCTATAACCTTCTTTAAGCATGAAACATGGAAAACTGGGTGCACTCAGGAAGATGCAGGAAGTTCCAATTTGTATGCCATAGTACCAATATTTTACAACACCTTGTACGAACCATAATACTTTGATGATGATTTATTATTCTTCTTAGCTTGCTTGGGGGACATTTGTTTGTATGGTTGTAGTTGTAGAAATACCCAATAACCTACATCAAGACTTCTTTCGCTGCGATGTTGATCTTCCTATTAATTCATTCTATTCTGCGCCAAAGTGAGGTTATCCGTTAATAGTTGGAGAACTTTTTATTGATGCTCGATGTGATCTTCCACTGCTTGAACCTCAAAATTTTCTCTTAAATATGATGTGATTTCCGGTGGATGATATCCATAAAGTACCATGAATGGGGTCATTTTTGTTGTAGTACAGAAGGAAGTGTTATCCCACCATTCAACCAGAGGCAACCATTTGACCCATTTTGTCTATTTATCAGATACAAAGCAACAAATATATCCTTCCAAACATTTGTTCACTATCTCAGTTTTCCCATCAAATTGAGGATGATAAGACGAGCTATGAGCTATCTGAGTACCCATACAAGAAAATAATTCTCTCCAAAAAATTCCAGTGAAGATAGGATCTCTGTCGCTTACAATAACCTTTGGATTTCCATGTAGCTTTTGAATTGCCTCCATAAATTCAGTAACAACTGTATTAGCTTTAAATGAATGAGATAATGCACAAAAGTGTGCATACTTAGTAAGTCTATCAACTACTATCATGATGACACTCTTTCCTTAAGACTTGGGTAAACTTATGATAAAATCCATTGGAACCTCCTCCCAATGTTGACTTGGAATGGATAAAGGTTGTAATAGACCTGGGGTCTTAATTGTCTCAACTTTATTTTGTTGGCAAAACAAATATTCCAGAAATTGTTTTTGAATATCAAATTTAAGGGCATCCCAAAAAAATTCCTTCTTAACCCTCTGGTAAGTTTTTTAAAATCTTGAATTCCCTCCTAAGGGAGAGGTGTGCAATTCCAGAAGAATCTTTTGTTTGAGTTGGGGATTCTTACAGAGGTATAAGTAATCTTTGTACCATAACGAATCATTTTTCCAGCTAAATGTATCAGATGTAATGTGATCTTGCTGCAACTTTTGAATGATTTCCCACACTCCTTCATCATTATTCCATTCATCCCTTACTTCATTTATCTAATCTGGCTGGATAATAGAAATGGAACAATGCAATGCTTCCACATCCTCATCCTTTCTTGAGAGTGCATCTGCGACAACATTTTTCTTCCCTTTTTTGTAGATGATTTAAAAGTCATAACCCAATATCTTTGTAACCCATTTTTGTTGCTCTTCCGAAGATAATCTTTGTTGTAAAAAGTATTTAAGACTATCATCATCCATTTTTACCTTTAAGTGTCTTCCCATTAGGTAAGGTTTCCATTTCTTAAGCGCATGTAGTATTGCCAACATTTTCTTCTCATAAATAGCTTTGTGTAAATACTTTCCTTTGATTTGACGAATTTCGAAAGAAATGGGTCTTTCTTTTTGAATGAGAACAACACCAATTCCATTTCCCGAGTCATCACATTCCACAATAAAGGTTTTTATGAAGTTTGGTGTAGCTAAGAAAGGTTCTTGGCACATTTCCTCTTTAAGATGTTCAAAGGCCTTCGTTGCTTCTGGAGTCCAAGAAAATGCATCTTTCTTCAATAATGTTGTTAGAGGTGCTGCTATTCTCCCATAATTATTAACAAATTTGTGATAAAACTCTGTCAACTCAAGAAATCCTCGCAGATTTTTTATGGATGTGGTGATTTTCCATTCCTTAATGGCTTTAATTTTGCTAGGTTCTACCTTAACACCTTCATGAGATACAATATGACCCAAATATTCCACGTCTTCTACTCCAAAGAAATGTTTGGAGGTTTTTTCATATAATTGTTTCTCCTTCAATAGTTTGAGCACTCTATCAACATGTTGAACATGATCCTTCCAAGACTTACTGTAGATTAGTATATCATGGAAAATTACTAACACAAATTTTCTAAGGAAGGGTTTGAAAATGGAATTCATCAAACCTTGAAATGTAGAAGGTGCATTGGTAAGGCCAAAAGGCATGACCAAAAATTCATAATGACCCTCATGAGTTCAAAATGTTGTTTTCAGAATGTCTTTAGTCTTCATTTTGATTTGATGATACCCTGAACAAGGTCCAACTTGGTGAAGTAAATTTCTCCATGCAATTCATCTAATAATTCATCAATGATAGGAATGGGAAATTTATCTTTAATAGTGAGCTTGTTGAGCTCCCTATAATCTGGACACATGCACCATAATCCATCCTTCTTGTGCACCAATACCACTAAAGCAGAGAAAGAACTTTGACTAGGTTGAATTATAACAAACTATGGCATTTTTGCAGTCATACGTTCAATTTCACTCATTTGGGCATAGGGATATATGTAAGGCCTATTGTTTGGAGGAACAGTTCCTGGAATCAAATGAATAGCATGATCATGATCACGAATAGGTGGGAGGCCTTTGGGAGTCTGTTGATGGGCCAAAATGTACCGCCAACGACTAAGGGGTCTCCCCGGTGTGAAGTCCCAATTAAACTTCACACCATTTGGGGTAGGAGCCCCATCCAACATGTAGGCCCAATTGCCACCATGAATGTTTTCTGCTCTTGGTTATCAAATGAGAAGGTGCCAAAGTGGGGCAGGAATGAAGATCTTAGGTAGCGAAAAAAAATCATGCCAATATTGACAAATTGCAGAAAGAGGTGCAAACAAGTCACAACAATGATAAGAGGAGATAAATGATGAGAGGGATTAGTGAGCTAAACCCCCATCATACATAATAAACAGGAACATGCCAGAGGTCAATTGCGAAGTAGTTCACAATAGGTCACCGACATGGCATTGAATAGGTAAACTCAAATTTGAAAGCGAAACACACATGCAACCACTATGTATCAGTACATGACATCTTGCGTATATGAAAGCACACATACAAATATAGTGAGGTACCAGACAACTGATACAACCACCATGGGTAAGCTTGGGAATTAGTGCCAAAGGTAAAATAAAAAATCTTATTAATATTGCTACAAATTCAAATACATATCATGCAATTGGTCAATACCCAATAATGGAACATGGGCTGTTCATACCGTTGCCCGATGCCACAACCATAAACCCACTGCAAATCCACTCTACCAGCTACCAAGAGCTGAGTGGCTCTAGCTCTCAAGTATAAATCAATTATCTATCTCTGCCTCAACTCAAGTGCTAAAGTCCCTAGTATATGAGGCATGAGGATACATTTATAGAGGTCAAGTGACTGTTCACCTATCGTGACTCTTGAGCTTCCCCACTTATTTCTCAAGCCAATAATGCTTGTTACATGCTCAAATCAGTCCCAACATAATGGCTGATATAATGGTGGGTTAAATTTACATTATGATGAAAGAGAGAGAGGGGAGGGATGTAGCGGGTTATTGGAAACCCTATAATGTTTGTTGCCCATATTTCACAATGATACAGAGTCTTGGCCCTGAAATTGACTTGTTTTCCTACCACTGTGCTTCACTCACATTCATTAATCCTTTGGTGATGCGCCTTCAAATTTACTAAAAGGTTCTTGGAACTTGGAAGGGCCCATCTGGCTTGCTAAAGGAAACCCTAGTTATGTGAGCTCCGTGAGAAACCCTAATCCATTTGTGTAGACCAAACAACATGTGGCCTTCCTTCCGCCTACAGGAAAATACCGTGGGTCAAGAATAATTTTAATCAAAGCATAATAATGGAAATACAACCATCTATTTGAAAGAATGAAATTAATAAATAATTAATCTAGACCTCGGTGTTGTCAATTTTTGTGCCCCAACATTGTCAATGCATGTGGCCTTGGAGGGCCCTGGTGATGAACGTGGTTTCAAACATATTCCATTCAAGAGGATTCACCAATATAGCTCCTTTTAATAGATCCATCAAGTAGTTACAACCTTCTTCTTTGTCTTGTAATTCCTTCAATGGTATCCCATATCCCATGCCATTCTTCCTGAGTTTAATCATATAGAATCAAAACCTTGATTTTTCTCTTATCATGCCCAACCACCACAAGAATGCAAATCTCCTTGTGGGAACAAACATAAGATATTCTGAATGGATGTTGTCTCCTTACTTTCGGTTGGTGGGTTTCCATCATGTCAACATGCTTGATTGTAATTTGATGTGATAACTCTGATTCTACGCCTATCGAATATATGTTCTTCCCTATCCTCCCGAACGAACACTCCAACACGTCTCCCTGCTACTTAAAAATGACACTTTGAAGTCATTTGATTGAGAAAATAAATGGTATTCAAGTTAAATATATTCTCATAATGATCAAACGGAGATCGTATGCCAAAGTTACGACCCCGGGAAATTGATGTACCAATTTACCCAAAATGGGGCCCATAATTTGGCGTTTCATCTTCTAAGGGTCGGTTTTGGAATGTGAAGGGTTTTCCATTGTTTCTCAATAATAAATAGGCCTTCGAGCCTCATTGTAACACAAGTTCGGAACAGTTCAGAGACATGTAGCCGCACATCTCTTCTCAGAGATAAGCTACCATCGTCCTAGCTGGTTTATTCCAATTCTAGTTGTAATCATATTTCGGTATTTTCCATTTAATGAAATGAAGTGTTATTTCTGCTGCATCTCTTTATTTATGGTTATCTCTGTAATCTATTGCGTTCCTGTTTAAATCCGGATCAGTGGTATCAGAGCGGTCTGCTTTTTCTCGGTTTTTCTTTGCATGTCCCCGACGAGGTCAGGATATAAGGAGTTAGGGCTTGAACTGGTCGAACCTTTGCAAGACCAGCCTCGCAAATCCCGATGGCCTCCCATGGCGGGATGAGAAGAAAGACGAGGG
>APFE030948332.1:47435-71114 GCA_000404065.3 Pinus taeda | reverse complement strand
TGATGGTTATTTGATGAATGTCTTGAATGTTTAAACATTACATGCCTTGGCTTCTATGAATGAACAGTTAATAGTTTACTGAAAGATGTTTAACTCCATAAGCCCAATGGAAGAGATGTTATGTTGTCTGTCCAACCAGCATGTTTACTAAATTTTCATTTCAAGAGTTAACCCTCTTTGTGTCTAAAGATAAATCAGTAGTTTGTTTTGAGAGAGCCCTCTTAGGTTAGGGAGGCTAATTCCTAGCTAAAAGCTTGGTCTGAAACAGTTACATAAGGTCTTACTGATTAGCATCCATCAGTACTGGTTTTGTGATAACAACATCATTGCTCTACTTTGGGGAAATATTCACCATTATTATGTTTTCTATAGTTTAGGAAGGATCCACAGTAATCACATGCTCTTCCTAGCTTCTCACTAGTCTTAAAACACCTCACCCATCAAGCCCTAGAGTGCTGAACCTCATGCCTACCTTGCCCCATTGAACACCCTGCAATTTTGACCTAATTCCCTACCCCTAACAGTCCAACTCCTCCTGATCCAACAAAACCCCTTCAAATCCAATCAAACCTTGTGCTAATATACCTCACCTAATATCCTTTTCCTGATCTAGTCATCTTGGCTGAGATCCTTCTGGAGAGAGCCCTCTCCCAACCTAGTGGGGCTAGGTACTTGGCTAAGCGTAGTTTGTGGTTACCTTGGCATTGCCTTCCTTCACCCTGAGGTTTAATCCAGGTGATAACATAGTGGTGACCATACTGGGGAACGTAGTTTTATGTTCCTCAAAAAAATGTATCAAGTTCAAATCTGGTTGTTGATGGTGAACAACGATCAAACACCGCGGAAGGCTAAAATCATTCACCTGGAAACTCTAAGTCAGTTAAGGGATCAGATCCAAGGAATCCACTGGAGGATGAACCTGACCAACAGAAACATGAAAGGACAATATGGAAAGATCAGGTATTCAAGTTTGAATTTCATCCAAGACATTATGTTCTTAGTTATAAATTATTTCTTCTCTTTTCCAGAGAATGTCAATAAGGCTTTGCAAAGTATATTATATTTGAGAAAATATCCTAGACCTGCATGTGATTCCTTCCCTTTCAAGACTGCGAATACAAAATATTCACATGCCTTTGATCTTGATTAAAACCTTTATTCCAATCTTATGATGATCATCTTCAAACTGATGAGCCTCAAGAGATCAAGAATAATTCTATAGTTTTTGTATATACTCCTATACCTTGTAAAATTCCAGATGGATACAAGCCTCTAATTTTACATCCTATATCCCATGCTTTCCCTAAAAATCATTACCTATATCTACCAAGATTTGATGGTGAATGTGACAACATCACTGCTAAGAGACATGTACTGAATTTTGAGTCTTTTCTTGACCTTTTTGAAGTTGATGAAGAGGATGTCAGTATTAGGATTTTTTTCTCTTTATTTGCAAGACAAAGTCAAGAGTTAGTTCAAAACACTGCATGATGCAAGCATCTAATATTTCTATTAGTTCATCAAAGTTTTCCTCGACAAGTGGGTGGTCAAACAAAACCATTTCTTGATTCTAGAAGAGTATAACCAGCTGAAAAGACTGCCAGGGAAGAAAGTGCAACAATTTTCTGCCAAATTTAACCAATTTTATTGTTCAATGCCTATTAATATAAGACCTCCTCCTGATTCAGCTCTCTTGCATTACCCAGATGCCTATGATATGGAAATGGAGTTTCAGCTGAGAGAAAGGAACCTTGCAAGACTTGAAGAGATGCAAAACAATACAGTAGATGTAGAGGCTAATCTGCTGATCAGAAAGGTAAAGTTGAAGGAAGAAGAGAGGAAGGACATAGATCCAAAGGAATCGATATCTTTAGAGGTAAAGTTCAACATTTTGGTAAGTGAAGTGGAAGAGATGATGCAAAATATCACCACAAGGAATGAGTATGATGTTCAAGACCATGGCTCGCTGATTGAAGAAAAACAAGTTGTTGATCCAAAACATTTTCTTTCTTGTCCCAATTGTCATAGATCTGATAATGATTGTTTTATAGATCATCTTGGAGAGAGATTTGTTGATCTAACATGTATGCTTGATGATGTGTTTTATACTGATGATTTGCCTAAGTTTGATCAGTATGATGATGATTATGTTCCCCAAACAGAAGCTGGTCTTGCAAACAAAACAACAGTTGGTTTGTGGAAGGAGGAAGTTCACTTTAAGTAGCTGGTGATCAGCCGATGCATATCAGCTATGGAAGTGAGGAGGAAAGTGTAGAAAATTTTGAAGTAAGTGAAGGATCTTTTCCTCTTTGTTTTACATCGTTTCAGTTCATCAGAGATAGCTTTTCTGCAATCAGAACCCAATTGTCGATAAGTTTTGATCTTGACCATCTAAAGGGCAAAGAAATCTTTGTTCAAGACTTCCCATATCTAGATTTGCAGCCCCTGCATGCCATTGAATGTCAGGTTGCAGATGAAGACTTGGAAGCTAGAACATATGATCAAATGATACAAGATGATTCCGTACCATTATGTTTTGAATCATTTCAATTTTTAAGGGAATTTTGCATAGAATATCTTCAAATGAGCAGCCTGTAGAAAATCATGCAATATTATGGGAACCAATAGAAAATGGGTTGCAACAGTCTTTTCAAGTTTTTTACGATCCAATAGCTGATGTGTTGGTTGATATCTGTGGTCAAAGTCCTTCTCCATTAGCTAACTTTGAGCTTGAAAAAAGTATTGATACAAACTTGATCCGGCAATCGGCTTCTTTGTCTTTTAAGTAGGAGTCTCGTCACAAAGCTCAAATGAAAGTTTTCATTCATGGTATGAGGAGAAGCAAAGTAATACATTGGATGAGCTAAGTCCCATTGCACATGAATTTCAAGATCCTTATGCATTATTTTTGGAGTTAGATAGAGAATCCATATTATTCAATCTGAGAAAATCTGGATCTATCTACAAGTTTTCATGGGAGTTGTGTTTCAGTAGTTCTATCTTCTTGCTCATAAACAAGCACTTGCGAAGAATTCAAATAGCAGCCAAAATGGTTACTTGGTTGCATTGGTTGTTTCATTTCACTTGATCAGGTGATGAATGGAACAATTAGAGTAGGTTTTATTAAATAAGCTCCATTTTGAGCATCTTTTCCAGTTTGTCAGTTGTGTTTTAGTATCGAGTCAGTTTTTAGTTAAGTAAAAGTCAGTTTGTGTCTTTGATTCATCAGTATTCAGTCATGTATTTCAGATTGAGTTTTTTTTACTCCATCCCCAATGGATAAGAATACTTGGTCTACGGTGTTCTTGGAACCTCCAAGGAGCTACCATCCCCAATGGAGCCAATGTTAGTGTCAGTCTTTGCAGCCTTCCACCAGCGATCAAACATTCTCTTATAAAGTGGTGTTAGGGTGTCAAAGTCAATTTTTTTCATTTCAGTGAGTCTTCAAGTAAAATTTGGTCACTAGGTATTAGGTCTAGGATTGTTTTCACTCCTTCCAAAGTTTTCCAAGTATAGGTCCATGTCACCATTCGACTGAGTGTACCATCATTCAAAGAGTTGTCATCATTATTTCAAGTTCCAATGGGTCATTTTACACCTTGTTTGTGCTTCATTGGTGCTTTGGTAAGGCTCATTTCCCTCTCCTAGTGTTTTGAAGGTAAGTTTTCTTGGATGGTCAAATCATCAACAAAACTTGTATCCTGATGCTCATACACCTTCCCCTATCCTTGATATACCTTCTTAAACACTTGTGATCACTAATATCCCTCAAATTCATCATTTTCCCATAAACCCTAGCTTGCTACAATTTGACACTTTTCTAGGTTAGGCGTGTGTTTTACCCTTTTGGACCCCTTCCCCTCACTCAATCCTTAAAATTACACTTTCCCTTACTTCCTAACATCCCTCCCTACTTCCAAAAGTTTCTCAAGAATTTAGAAGCCCCTCATCCCCTTCATTTCCCTTCATTTCTGCAAATCCCCTGTTCCACACATCAGGATAGGTCTTATTCAAATGATGTTTCTGAGCAAGAAAAGATGAATTTGACAAAAGCCAGATTTTTTTTTGTCTCGCATAGACCCAAGAAGAAAAACCTCCTTCCATTTTTACACAGGTCTCACAGTTTGGGAGAAATGTCCAAAACATCATTTTCCTCAGGAGAGTTGATGCACTTCTGGAATGACCTTGGGAAAATCAAGCTTTCTCCTAGCCGGAGTGAAAAAATGACTTGCTTGATGCATCAAATGACAACTATACATAGATATATTTTTAATGAGCTATCATGAGCTTAATTTGGAGTTGAGGAAGATCTCCAAATGTTGGCTGAAACAACACTCTGCATTTTGGCAGCCTCATTTTGCACATTTTTACCAGTCTTGGGAGATTAAGCTTTTGATTGGGAAACTAAGCTCCAACTTAAAAAATTCAAGATGTTCTAGAAATTATACTTGATATTGTTTCCAATGAGCTATCAGACGCTCAATTTTTACATCGGAAAAACAATCAAAAGTGAGCTTGAAGTGGCATTGCAGGTTTAGGAATTGGCACTGCGCGTTTAGGAGGTGGCTCTACACGTAGCGCCAGATTTTCTTAGGGGCACCCAAATGAGAAATGGTTTGCAGTTTTGGATTCATATTGATGCATACATGCACCCTAGATATTTTCTAATTTTTTGGGGCAGAACTGGTCCACCAGAAGGACAAAAAACACCCTAAAAATGACCTTTCTGCCACTTTTTGGACACACAGAAGCAGTCTTGGGAGAATCACGTTTTGAGGGGCCAAATGAGCTTCAAATGAATAACATCCAAGCGTTTTAGAAATTATACTTGATGATCTTTCCAATGAGCTATCATGAGCTCAATTGGGATGTCAAGAAGGCCTTCAAAAGGGACCTGAAAGTGGAATTGCGCGTAGTGCAGTTTTTGCACGGGATGCCTATTTTTCCAGTTTTTTACTGTGTTCTTGGATTCTCTCTCATGGAGGCTGTTTCACCATTGTAAATGATGACTTGGAATGTAAATATGATATATAAATTGTAATAGAGGGTATATTCCTTACTTTAGAAGTCAGTTTGAGCTCAAATGAATCAGTTTTTCACTTTTAGAGGCAAGTTGTTGAGATGCCAATATTGCTGTTTCTTGTTCAGTGTTGGTTAGATTAGCTCCTCATCTTAGGAATTAGACCCCTAAGGATGGGAGGTTGAATTCATGTCTATATCTTCTTCTTCTTTCTCATTGTAAATGGTTGGACTCATCTGGATGCTCAAACCTTGATTGTACATCATTTTGTAGCAGTTTAGCAAGAGATTAATAAGAATTGCAACTATTTTTATGGGATCCATGTGGTATGGAGTTTTAGTATAGTTTCTTATTTTGTGATCATATGTTAATGTGCTTTGTATACTTCCTTAATCATTTCATTGCTTCCAAGTGAATGTTTTCAAGTTGATAGGTAGAATCTGTAACACCACTACTCTGCTTTGGGGGAATATTCACCATTATTATGTTTTATACAGTTTAGGAAGGATCCATGGTAATCACATGCTCTTCCTAGCTTCTCACTAGTATTAAAACACCTCACCCATCAAGCCCTAGAGTGTTAAACCTCATTCCTACCTTGGCCCATTGAACACCCTGTAATTTTGACCTAATTCCCTTGCCCTAACTGTCCAGCTCCTCCTGATGCAGCAAAACCCCTTCAAAATCCAATTAAACTTTGTGCTACTATACCTAGCCTAATATCCTTTTTCTGATCTAGTCATCTTGGCTGAGATCCTTTTGGAGAGAGCCCTCTCCTGGCCTAGTAGTGATAGCTACTTGGATAAGCATTGTTTGTGGTTACTCTGGCATTTCCTTCCTTTAGCCTAAGGTTCAATCCAGGTGATAACATAGTGGCGACCATACTGGGGAATGTAGTTTTATGTTCCTCAGTAAAATGTATCATGTTTAGAACTAATTTTTGATGGTGGACAGCAATAAAACACCCTGGAAGGTTGAAATCATTCACATGGTAACTCTAAATCAGTTTCGATATCAGATCCAAGGACTCCACTAGAGGATGAACCTGACCAGCAAAAACATGAAAGGACAATATGGAAAGATCAGGTATTCAAGTTGGAATTTCATCCAAGACATTATGTTCTTTGTTATAAATTATTTCTTCTCTTTCCCTGAGAATGTCAAGAAGGATTTAGAAAGTATACTGTATTTTAGAAAATATCCTAGACCTGCATGTGATTCCTTCCCTTTGAAGTCTGTGAATACAAAATATTCGCATGTGTTTGATCTTAATCAAGACCCTTCTTCCAAATCTTATGATGACCATCTTCAAACTAATGAGCCTCAAGAGATCAAGAATAATTCTATAGTTCTTATATATAATCCTATACCTTGTAAAATTCCAGATAGATACAAGCCTCTGATTTTACCTCCTATATCCCATGCTTTCCCTAAAAATCATTACCTATATCTACCAAGATTTGATGGTGAATGTGACAATATCACTGCTAAGAGACATGTACTGAATTTTGAGTCTTTTCTTGAACTTTTTGAAGTTGATGAAGAGGATGTCAGTATTAGGATTTTTTCTCTTTCTTTGCAAGGCAAAGTCAAGAGTTGGTTCAAAACCCTACCTGATGTGAGCATCTCAGATTTCCAGCAGTTCGTCAAATTTTCCCTCGACAAGTGAGTGGTCAAACAAAACCCTTTCTTGATTCTCGAAAAGTATAACAAGCTGAAAAGACTACTAGGGGAGATAGTACAACAATTTTCTACCATATTTGACCAAGGTTATTGTTCAATGCCAATTAATATAAGACCTCCTCCTATTCAGCTCTCTTGCATTACCTGGATGCCTTTGATCCGGAAATGGAATTTTAGCTAAGAGAAAGGAACCTTGCAATACTTGAAGAGATGCAAAATAGTGCAGTAGATGTAGAGGCTAATTTACTGATCAAAAGGGAAAAGTTGAAGGAATAAGAGAGCAAGAACATAGATCCATAGGAATCGACAACTTCAGAGGTAAAGCTCGACATTCTGGTAAGTGCAGTGGAAGAGATGATGCAAAAGATCACCACCATGAATGAGTATGATGTTCAAGACCATGGCTCGCTAATTAAAGAAAAACAAGTTGTTGATCCAAAACATTTTCTTTCTTATCCCATTTGTCATAGATTTGATAATGATTGTTTTATAGATCATCTTGAAGAAGAGAGATTTGTCGATCTGGCTTGTATGCTTGATGATGTGTTTTATACTGATGATTTTCCTAAGTTTGATCAGTATGATTATGATTATGTGCCCCAAACAAAAGCTAGTCTTGCAAACAAAACAACAGTTGGTTTGTGGAAGGAGGAAGTTCACTTTCAGTAGCTCTGTGATCAGACGATGCATATCAGCTATGGAAGTGAGGAGGAAAGTGCAGATAATTTTTAAGTAAGTGAAGGATCTTTTCCTCTTTGTTTTACTTCATTTCCGTTCATCAGAGACAACTTTCATGCAATCAGAAATCAATCGTCGATAAGTTTTGATCTTGACCATCTAGAGGGTGAAGAAATCCTTGTTCAAGACTTCCCATATCTAGATTTGTAGCCCTTGAATGCCATTGAATGTAAGGTTACAGATGAAGACTTAGAAGTTGGAACATATGATCAAATGATACAAGATGATTCTGTACCATTAGTTTTGAATCATTTCAATTTTTGAAGGGAATTTTCATAGTATATCTTCAAATGGGTAGCCTGTAGAAAATCATGTAGTGCCATTGGAACTAATAGAAAATAGGTTGCAACAGCCTTTTCAAGTTTTTCACGATCCAATAGCTGATGTGTTGGATGATATATACAGTCAGTCCTTCTCCATTAGCTAACTTTGAGCTTGAAAAAAGTATTGATAAAGACTTGATCCGGCAGCCGGTTTCTTTGTCATTTTCAGCAGGAATCTCGTCACAAAGCTCAGATGAAATTTTGCATTCATGGTATGAGGAGAAGTAAAGTAATCCATTAGATGAGCTAAGTCCCATTGCACATGAATTTCAAGATGTTTATGCAGTATTTTTAGATTCAGATGGAGAATCCATATTATTCAATCTGAGAAAATCTGGATCTGTTTACAAGTTTTCATGGGAGTTGCATTTTAATAGTTCTCTCTTCTTGCTCATAAACAAGCACTTGCGAAGAATTCAAACAACAGCCAAAATTCTTACTTGGTTGCATTGGTTGTTTCATTTCACTTGATCAGGTGATGAATGGAATAGTTAGAGTAGGTTTTATTAAATAAGCTCCATTTTGAGCATCTCTTCCAGTTTGTCACTTGTTTTTTAGTATCAAGCCACTTTTTAGTTGAGTAAAATTCAGTTTGTGTCTTTGAATCATTAGTGTTTAGTCATGTGTTTCAGATTGAGTTTTTTTTACTCCATGCCCAATGGAGAAGACTACTTGATCTACGGGGTTCTTGACACCTCCAAGGAGCTACCATCCCCAATGGAGCCAATGTTAGTTCCAGCCTTTGTAGCCTTCCACCAATGATCAAACATGCTCTTATAAAGTGGTCTTAGGGTGTCAAAGTCAAATTTTGTCATTTTAGTGAGTCTTCAAGTAAAATTTGGTCACTAGGAATTAGGTCTAGGATTGTTTTCACTCCTTCCAAAGTTTTCCAAGTATAAGTCCATGTCACCATTCGGCTAAATGTACCATCATTCAAAGAGATTTCATCATTATTTCAAGTTCTGATGGGTCATTTTACACCTTGTTTGTGCTTCAGTGGTGCTTAGGTAAGGCTCATTTCCCTCTCCTAGGGTTTTGAAGGTAATTTTTCTTAGATGGTCAAATCATCAGTAAAACTTGTATCCTGATGATCATACACCTTCCCCTATCCTTAATATACCTTCTTAAACACTTCCCATCACTGATATCCCTCAAATTCATCATTTTTCCACAAACCCTAGCCTATTGCTACAATTTGACACTTTTCTAGGTTCGGCCTTTGTTTTTCCATTTTGGACCCCTTCCCCTCACTCAATCCTTGAAATTAAACTTTCCCCTGCCTTCTAACATCCCTCCCTACTTCCTAAAATATTCTCAAGAATTTAGAAGCCCCTCATCCCCTTCATTTCCCTTCATTTCTGCAAATCCCCTATTCCACACATCGGGATAGGTCTTATTAAAATGATGTTTATGAGCAAGAAAGATGAATTTGAAAAAAGTTAGAGAGGTTTTTTTTCATCATAGACCCAAGAAGAAAAACCTTCATTAGTTTTTACATAGGTCTCATAGGTTGGAAGAAATGTCCAAAACATCATTTGCCTCAGGAGTGTTGATGCACTTCTGGAGTGACCTTGGGAAAATCAAGCTTTCTCCTAGCTGGAGTCACCAAATGACTTGTTTGATGAGTCAAATGATAACTAGACACATAGATATTTTCAATGAGCTATCATGAGCTCAATTTGGAGTTGCATAATACCTCCAAAAGTTGACTGAAACAACACTCTACATTTTGGCAGCCTCATTCCGTACATTTTGACCGGTCTTGGGAGATTGAGCTTTTGATAGGGAAAATGAGATCCAAATTGAAAAGGTCAAATTTTATGGAAAGTAGACTTGATGATATTTCCAACTAGCTATCCCATTCTTAATTTTGAAATCGAGAACACATTCAAAAGTGACCTTGAAGTGGCGCTGCGCATTCAGGAAGTGGCGTTGTGCGTTCAGGAGGTGGCTCATGGTGGCGCTGCGCTTTTCCTAGGGGCACCCAAATGAGAAATTTTTTGCAATTTTGGATTCAAAGCGATGAGGACATGCACCCTAGATATTTTCTATGTTTTTGGGGCAGAACCAGTCCACCAAAAGGTCACAAAACACCCTAAAAATGACCTTTCTGCTACTTTTTGGACACACAAAAGCAGTCTTGGGAGAATCATGTTTTGAGGGGCCAAATGAGCTTCAAATGCTGAAATTCCATGTTTTTGGAAAGTAGAATTGAATACCTTTCCAATTCACTATCATGAGCTCAATTTTGATGTCGGGAAGGCCTCCAAAAGTGACCTGAAAGTGGCGCTATGCGTTGGGCCAGTGGCACTGCGCATAGGGCAGTTTTTGCACAGGATGCCTATTTTTCTAGTTTTTTACTGTGTTCTTGGATTCTCTCTCATGGAGGTTGTTTCACCATTGTAAATGATGAAATTGCATGTAACTATGATATATAAATTGTAGTAGAGGGTAGATTCATTGCTTTAGAAGTCAGTTTGAGCTCAAATGAATCAGTTTTTCACTTTTAGAGGCAAGTTGTTGAGATGCCTATATTCTTATTTCTTGTTCAGTATTGGTTAGATTAGATCCTCATATTAGGGATTCGAACCCTGAGGATGGGAGGAGGTTGAATTCATGTATATATCTTCTTCTTATTTCTCACTGTAAAGGGTTGGATTCAGCTAGACGTTCAGACCTTGATTGTACATCATTTTGTAGCAGTTTAGGAGGAGATTAATAAGAATTGCAACTATTTTTATGGGATCCATGTGGTATGGAGTTTTAGCACAATTTCTTCTTTTATGATTATATGTTAATGTGTTTTTTATACTTCGTTAATAATTTCATTGCTTCTAAGTGAATTTTTTCAAGTTGATAGGTAGAATCCATAACATCACTGCTCTGTTTATGGAAATATTCACCATTATTATGTTTTCTATAGTTTAGGAAGGATCCATGGTAATCACATGCTCTTCCTAGCTTCTCACTAGTCTTAAAACACCTCACCCATCAAGCCCTAAAGTGCTAAGCCTCATGCCTACCTTGCCCCATTGAACACCCTGCAATTTTGACCTAAATCCCTAGCCTTAACTGTCCAACTCCTCCTGATCCAACAAAACCCCTTCAAAATCCAATCAAACCTTGTGCTACTATACCTAGCCTATTATCCTTTTCCTTATTCCTTGGCTAAGATCCTTTCATAGAGATCCCTCTCCCAACCTAGTAGGGCTAGCTACTTGGCTAAGTGTGGTTTGTGATTACCCTTGCATTTCCTTCCTTCAGCTTGAGGTTCAATCCAGGTGATAACAAAAGCTAAGAAGAGCTTCACTAAGGCATCCACCTCCGGAAGCAAGGATAATCCTGAGCTCGAGGTGGAACCATCTATGCTCACAACGTTCTTGGAAACTTGTATGAAGTTACTGCATGAAAATAAGGCTGTGAAATGGTTACAAGAACTCATCAATAGATGCACTGGAACCGCGGCAAGTGAGCCGCACGTAGTACAAAATATTGGCAAGCATAAAACAAGGACGGGATGGGAGATGAGACTGACCGCACAAATAGGATAGTATGAAATGGATCAGGTCATTTTGGACCTAGGGTAAGATGCAAATGTCCTACCAAAAGAGACTTGGGAACGAATGGGGAGACCTGCATTGCAATGGTCTCTGATTCAGCTAACGATGGAAAATCAGCAGAAAATCATCCCCGTGGGGTGGCTGCAGGGGGTGACCATGGATATTGAGGGAGTAAGCATGCTGGTGAATTCTGAAGTAATAGAGATAGTGGATGACAGCAATCCCTACCCTGCACTCCTAGGAATTGACTAGGCCACTAATATGAACGAAGTAATCAATCTGAAGAAATGAAAGATGATGTTTGAGAAGAAATCATTGCACGTAATAATACCCCTCGATCCTGTTGAAGGATCGCGCTATATTGAACCTATCCATGATTATGAGAGTGATGATGAATTGGACTATATCTATAAGATAACATTGCGAGACCAATATTGGGTGAATCCCACTGTAGATGGCAGGATTACGTAGGATCACAAGAATTCCTACACTTCGGACTCTGACAAGAAAATATAACGTTGGCAGAATCAGTTACATGAAGCAACTATCTTGAATTGCAACATGATGACCCAGTCGCTACACTGTGTGTCATCAAAGGTAAGAAACCTTCCTACTTATGATGGTCTAAATGAGGTAGATATCTTTTTGGATGCATTCGAAAGGGAGGTACCAGAAAAGAAACACTTCCAAGCCTTGGACTGGGCACTACACGCTATGCCTGCAAGATGGTGGGGTACGCACAAGGGAAGCTTTGATCATTGGCATGAATGTAGGAGGATGATGAGAACATGATTTGGGAAGCCTAACCTGACAGACAAGTACGATGGGCAGAATGATTCGCGCACGCATCTAGCCAAATGGATGCAGGCTTATGGAGAAAAGCCCCAACCTGAGTGGGTGCACCTATTCTATCATAACCTGGATGTTATCCCAATGAATTGGTATATAGAAATAGAACTTCACCATGGGACAAGAAAATGGGATATCTTGCACAAAGGATTTGTGATGACATTCAATTTTTAGGATGTATTTGACAGTATTGATGAAGCGCTACAAGAGGTGAAAACAACCATCTTTAGGATACCACAGGATCCTTTAGACCTAATTCAACCTAAATGGGATACTCAGCTGAGTCACGCGCTCAAATGTTACAATGTAACTGCTGAAGATGAGGATGAGGATCTATGGAAGATTAACATTCCAGAAATAGAATGCCATCATGAGGTTCAAGGAACGCAGATTGAGAACCCTGATATAACTACACTGATGAAAACAAAACAAGTCAATATCGGTACAGAGGCAGAACCTAAATTCGTGAAGATTGGATACTATTGTGACAACGTGACAGGATAAGGTCACTGAATTGATCCACGAATACCAAGGCTTATTCCCTACCAAGATTATGGATCTGAAAGGAATAATCATAGACCTAGGAGTGATGAAGATCACGTTAAAGCCCGACGTGAAGCCAGTTAAGCAGACCCTACCACCTCAATCCAAAAATCAAGGAGAAGGTCTGCTTAGAGCTGGAAAAAATGCTAGTGATAGGCATCATTGAGCTTGTGGAAAAATCTGATTGGGTAAGCCCAATGGTAGTGCAAGAGAATAAGTAGAAGGATGAGATAAGGATATGCATGTATCTCACAAAACTGAATGACACTCGTGTGCATGATCCTTTCCCAAATCCATTCACGGATGAAGTGTTCGACAATGTAGGTGTATAGGAAGCATGTTATTTCACTGATGGGTCCTCTAGGTACCACCAAATCAAAATCATGTCGAAGGATAGGAGCAAGACAACCTTCGTAACTGAGTGGGGTTTTTTCCAAATACACTGTGATGTCGTTTGGATTAAACAATGCGGTTTCAATATTTTCACGGGTGGTTGTTGCAACATTCAAGGAATTTATACATAAGTTCCTGGAGGTATATTTTGATGACTGGACTGTATTTGGGCTGGTTAAGCACAACATAGCAAGCAGGCGCTCAAGTTGGATACCTATTGAAGATACCATGTTGTGCTCAATCTCAAGAAGTGTATGTTCTGCATTCCTTTTGGGAACCTATTAAAGCTTGTGGTTTGCAGACAAGGACTGATGGTAGACTCCATGAAGATCACAGTGATACTAAACCTGGAAGTGCCGAGGAGTGTGAAACAGCTGCGCACTACTCTGGGACATATGCGATATTACATAAAGTTTATCAAAAGCTATGCCCAGATCACCGTGCCGATGGAAAAACTGTTGAAGAAGGATGTCACATTATGCTGGAATGATGACTGTAATAAAAGTTGGATATATTGAAAGAAAAGATGGTTACCACGCCGATTCTAGTCTTCCCAAACTGGAAGAAAGAGTTTCATGTACATGTTGACACGTCATGTATAGCACTAGGGGCAGTACTAACATAGGATGGAGAAGAAGGCTTGGACCATCCTATCGCGTTTGCAAGTCACAGATTATCCAAAGCAGAGAAGAACTATTCTACCACTAAACACGAGGGGCTAGTTATGGTGTATGTGCTCCAGAAGTACCGACACTACTTGCTAGGAGGCCATTTTAAGATGTATACGGATCACTCTATGTTGAAGTACTTGGTCAATAAGCCTGTGTTGGGGGGCTGAATCGGCAAGTGGCTCTTATTGTTCCAAGAGTATGATTTTGAAGTTGTTGTGAAGCCTAGATGATTGAACATGGGACTAGACCATCTGTTGCACATCGAAACAGGGGAGGAACCTACTAACTTGGAAGAAGGATTTCCTAATGCACAACTATTTGTAGTGCATGTCATTGATAGTCATTTTGAAGATATAATAAACTTCCTAACAACAGGAACTGCACTGGAAGGATACTCTATCTAGCAAAAGAAGGAATTAGTGGTGCACGTGGCAGATTTCTCTATCATTGTTGGGCATCTATACAAGATGGGGACTGTTGAGATATTGTGACAATATGTACCTAAGTTTGAATGAAGTAACATCCTCACGGATGCTCATGGGGGTGCTACGGGAAGACATTATGTAGGGAGAGAAACTGCACAAAAGATTATGTGTGCAGGGTTTTGGTGGCCAACCCTTCATCAGCATTCAAAATCATATTGTAAGGCATGTGATGTATGTCAACGAATAGGTAGGCCATCGTGGAGGGATGAAATGCCTTTGAATCCACAAATGACATTACAACCCTTCGAGAAGCGGGAAATAGATTTTTTAGGACCCATTCAACCACAAGGGAAGACAAGAGCGAGGTACATTATCACTATGATGGAGTATTTAACTCGTTGGGTAGAAGCGCATCCAGTCAAGGATTGCATGGGCATGACGGCCATGAAGTTCTTATTTGAGCATGTACTAACATGATTTGGATGTCCAGGGATCTTGATGAGTGATCATGGTACACACTTCCTAAATGAGACGACCAATGCACTAACGGAGGAGTTTCAGGTATATCACCAGAAGAGCATACCTTATCACCCGTAGGCTAATGGGATAGTGGAAGCATTCAAAAAAGTGCTTGAAAACATGTTGACCAAGGTTTGAAATGCTCAGTGAAGTGATTGGGACCTACACATACCTATAGTGTTGTGGGCTTATCGAATGACATGTAAGAAGTTGACGGGACAAACCCCTTTTAGGTTTGTCTATGGTGTGGAAGCCGTAATGCCTATGGAATACATCGTGCCTAGTCTGTGCATAGTGGAGCTCATAGGTATGACAGATCGCAGAGCCCTGGAAGAGAGGCTCACACAGCTAGATGAGCTCGAAGAAGAAAGATTTTTGGCTGGATTTCACAAGCAGGTCCAAAAGAAACGTGAAAGGGCATGGCATGGTCGACACATCAAACTACACACATTTAAGGTAAATGATCTAGTTTTGTTGCATGATAGTAAGTTTGATAAATTCCCTGGAAAATTCAGGATGCACTCGTTAGGGCCCTATGTTATTAAGGAGATTATCGATGGAGGAGCAATACAGCTGGTCAAGTTAAATGGAGAACCCTTCCCGGGAAACGTTAATGGGAGTCGCTTGAAGTCATACACCAGTGGTCCAACCAGGTGACTAAATGAAAGTAGCATAGTCTTAGCACCCCAGGCAAATAAAAGGAGGTGCAGAACTATAAACTACACTGCACAAGTTAGGGAGCTGCGCAATTGGAAGATGGTGTGAAGCAAGGACGTGTCACTAGGTCCGTGACAGCCTGAAGGGAGTTGCGCTACCCAAGGAGAAATCATGCAGGTCGGCTAGAAAGTGATCGTTAAGGTCACTATTCATGAAAAGATGACAAAAGTGAGGCCAAATGGAGTGGGCGACTGACATTTAAGACGAAATTTATAGCTTAAATCCTTGAAAATTTGTTTCCAATCCAACATTAATGAACCAATTTCGGGGGGAACGGTCATATTTGAATTCAAATTTCCCTATAAATTACAAGTGGTTGTCTAGCAAGAAACACTTGGAATTTTTAGTATTTAGCTGTTGAGCTCTCCGACGCCTATGGACCCAAAGTTTTTCACAACTCTCAAACAGACCCGTACATTTACGAACTTGCCTGAGATGTCATGAGTACTGATAGAGAGTGTTATGTCATCACCCCCAGAAGTTATCAATACATAGAAAGTGGTAGAAGAGTTGGCACAAGAGATGGAGAAACAGGCAGAAGAAGTTGCCCAGAAGTAGCCGAAGTACTGGCGGAGGTCCCTAAATCCCCGATAATGTTGAGACTGAATTCAACCCCAACCAAGGAGACCATGAAAGATAAGAAGGGAAAGAAACCTTCCATCCCGGTGCACGTCACCAAGGCAAAACCCAAGCAAGCCTACTTCCCAAGAGAAAGGAAAGGCTATAAACCTAGAGCCATAAGAGGAGGATATCAAAGACATCCCCATGGATGATGAGGATGTGGGAGTGGAAATAAAAGAGGTTGAAGCCCAGGGTTTAGACCCTATTACATAGTTTCCAAAGTATGTCCCTTTGTGCAAGCCTAAGTCCAAGGTCCCCAAGGACATTGATGAAAGTAAGACTCCCCTGCAAACCCCACTGTTACCAAATGCGATCACTTTTAACGGTCCACGTTTGGCACGAGTGCTGATTTTGAAGCTTGAAGTCTAGGACTTGGCAGACCATGAGAAGTTCTCACACTTGGCAACCAAACAGTTGATGCGCCACATCATAGACACAAAGATGGGGATGACTGCACTAGAGCTGTGAAAGTGGCTTAGAGGAGTAGAGAAGGTAGGATTACTCAATCTGCTTTGGGTTCCTCACTATAACTACACCCCTGTGATGATTTTATTCATCAAGTAGTTGTTGTGCTTGGTGCATGATGGGTGTCTGTGGCTGGAGGAGCCCATACCCATCACTAATATGTTGATTCACCGCATCACATGCCTGTCGTATATAGGCAAAAATCTAGCGATGATTTTTGGTGGCAAGGGTGGTGAGCTGGTGCTCACAAAATCAATGAAAGAGAAGTTTAAATTGGTGAAGAAGTCACATGGGTACGCAATCTCTAGCATCTACAACCTCGCTGTGAAGGTGGCAACACAGATCCTTGCAGGGAAGGTGATGCGGAAGTGTCACGCCGATGAGGTGTTGGCGCCTGTCGTCACGCTCACACAACAGTGCGTGGAAGGAGTCTAGCTTAACTAGTCAAACTAACTTCGTGGAGAGTTCCTACTATGCATGGCTCTACTATGCATGGCTCTTGCTATTGATTGTGCTTGTAGCATGGGAGCTACTAGAATAAAGCCAATTCCCCTCAGTCATGTCATACCTTCCTGAAGCAGTGAAGTAGCTTCGTTGTGGGCGACCAAGGACATGGAGCACATTCATGACAGCAAAATATTTTGGATCCTAATGGAATTGAATATCAATATGGCTATTGTTAGCACTTAGAATGAACCTTAAGGCTGACAAAAGGCAATTTCAAGGTAACCACAGACCAAGCTTCGATCTGGAATCTAGCCTTGCCAGACCAGAGAGGGCTCTCTCTTTTCCAACACAATATGGCTACAATAAATGAAATCTTAGGCTAGCTATGGAGTATGGGAATTTGTTTGAAACGTTTTGGGTCGAAACAGCAAGAGAAAGGACGATTGGGCTATGGACTCGATGCCAGTTTTTGATGGAAAACTTGGGGAAAAGTAAGTGCCACGTTTAGCCAGATAAAGATTGTGAAGGTGAGAAGAATAGGGGAGAAATCCTGCTGCCTTGCATGCATCAAACAAGGGATGTATCTACAGCAGCAACTTTAGACGAAAGAGAATCATGAGGTTGCTCAACAGAGCATCTAGCAAAGGATGAATTCTGCAAAGACAACCATTACATCTAATAGCAAAATCATCATGAAAGGAGCATCATAGGGGATGAATTCCTAACACATATCTTAGATAATGATGTAACAAGGCAGAAAAAACAAAATATGTAAGTGATTTACATGAAAAACATACTGAACAATAACACCATGATGGATCCCAGGTCCAAAGGGCAGAAAACTGCTTTATTAAAATGATATTCAGGAAAAATTTAAACAATGCCAAGCAGTCTCTCTGCTATCAAAATCGAACCATTACACTCTGAAATTCATAAAATATATACAATTTTCTCATCCCTGTACTAAGGGAATTGAGCTCAACTATCTTCTTCAAAATAGAATCAGTGATATTAAATTTGGACCGCATTTATGAAATTAGGTGTCAAAGATGAACTCGTATCTCCTAAGTCATAGCACCTGTTAAAAAAATGAAAGAGATTTTTGTATATACGATCATTTTGGAGAAAACATTCTCTCAAATTTTGGAAATTTGTTTCCAGTTGCTCCGAATCTGTGCCACAAAATCATCTCTAAAACAGAAAATCATTAAAATTTTAAATCTCTAAAAACGAGTTGTAAAGATCTAGTCACATATTACAATTCATGACACCTCTGAATAAAATAAAATAGATTTTCGTTATATGGCTCATGGTTAACAAAAACCTCTTTGGGTTTCTCAAAATTACTTTCGATCTATTGTAAAATAGCACCGTACTAAAATGATTAAAACAGTAAAATAACTGGAAAATTTGTTTTGTTTTAATGTAGGCTTCAAATATCACTACATATCTCCCACATAGTAACACTTGTGGATAAACTGAAGGAGTTTTTTGTTATTTAGTTAGTGATGGAAAAAAGCCTCTTTTACTTTTGTAAAATTCCTGCCCAAATTGATTTTGTAGTAAACTTGTCCATATGTGCAGCAACTGACCTCAAAACATGCATAACCAAGAATCAATCATTCATTTTGATCATAACTTCTGATTCGGGAGCCGATTATGGGAGTGTGATATACCATTGGAAATATTTTCCTGATATCCTTTTGATGAACATATTTAGGATATTATTTGCACTGAAATTCATGTGCAAAACATCTCTGAAAACCAGACATAGTAAGAGCCCATTTTGATCCCTGGCAATAGGCTGCAAAGGCTGGAACTAACATTGGCCTTATTTTGGATGGTAGCTTCTTGGAGGTGTCAAGAACACCATAGACCAAGTGTCTAATCCATTGGGTAATATGGTCAAAAAGCTACAAACCTAAAACAACTTACACCAATCCATAAAACATACACATGCTACAACTTGTACATAAACAAATACCAGAAACTGAAATGCTGCCTTGGGCAACTTATTTATTTATAAATCTACTCTACTTTGCAGCAAAATCAATAGATTAAATTATATTTTAATTCCAGATCAACTAATCAAGTAACTGTGACAAGGATGCTACTTGGAAGTCCTTCAACTAGGACACAACTAGAAAGGTTGATAGCCATACATGCACATAATGAGTTTGGTTGTGTAAAAGGAAATATGATCTATCATTCAAAATGAAAAAAAATTCCATGTACACTGCAATAAGATCAAAGAAACCAGACTATGTTTGCTGCCCTAACTCCTCAACGCAGACCTCCAACTACAAAATATCAATGCAAACATCCATGGGCAGCTCTATTGTTTCTTGTTTTGAAGGAGGGAGAGTTTCCAAGAACTTTTTGGGATCTCATAATTCATATGACTGGATCTGATCATTTAAATATTGAATCTCCTTCTCAATTTTTTCAACAACTAACTCAAAGAAACCAGTTTTAGCTTTAGGAGGAAATTTCAGAGATCTCAAACATTGAAGCACGGTAATGAAAAATACTTCATCAATTTCAATATCCACTAACTGACCTCTAACTTCTTTTAAAACTTCACAAAACACAGCGTTTGCCACATACCCTACCATTTTATTTTAGTGCATGAATGGATCAGTGAGCACTGGAATCTCTAGATTGAGTTGGAGTCACCAGGTGAATGTTTCAACCTTCATATGTGTCTGACCACTATCCACCATCAGCAACCAAATTTGCAACTTGAATGATCTTTCCTGGAGAAGATCTGTCACCTCATCCCCGGCAATGGAACCAATATGTTAGCACTCAGAATGAACTTTAAGGCTGAGAAAAGGCAATTCCGAGGTAACCACATAACAAGCTTCAATCTGGCATCTAACCCTGCTAGACCAGAGAGGGCTCTCTCTTTGCCAACACAACGTGGCTGCAACAAATGAAATATTAGGCTTGCTATGGAGTATGGGAATTTGTTTGAAAATATTTGGGTCAAATTTTTGGGACAATTATTCATCTATTATTACCTTCTTCAGTTTAGATCAGGTAGACATTATCACTAAGTCTCCTCCTTTCTTGGTTGTTTGTAGTTCCTTTTCCATTCGCTCATTCTCAACTATTAGAAAGTGGAAACTTGAGCTAGTGGCTTCAGCATACACTCTCATTGCATTGGCCAAGGTAGCTAGATGTTTGAGCACATTAGTCACCATCACTCATTCTTCAACTAGTGCAGGAGACGTATGATCCTCCAGAGTTGACATTCTGCGAGACTCCACAACTCTATGTTGTGATTCTTCGAATTGGATGTTGTGCATCTCTCCTTCTGTCTGATCACCAAGGATCCCAATGCCTCCTTAGTCATTCGAGACTTGCTCATCATCAGAATGCATCGAAGCTAGTGAGTCAGCCTCTTTATGGTGAGGCATGAGGTTGATGTCATGTTCCAAATCCTACTGCTCCATGTTTGCATCCAACTGTTGGAGTGCTTGTTCTATCTCATGAGTGAAGTCTTGCTCCTGTGATGGTTCACCCTATTCACTTGATGTCAACTATTTATATGAATCAACTACTTGTATAGGCGTTTCTTCATCTGTTTGCACATGTTGTGCCCCCTACTGTATCTGTTATTGTTGCACTTCCCTCTCCTATTTGTGCATATTTTGTTCCTTTCGAAGTTGCTCCCTTAGCTCATGCAACTCCTTCTATTCTCTTCTTATCCCTTTGCCTTTGTGTGATTTGCATGTCACACTGGTTCCTCTTTGCCTCTATATCCATTGTTACTTTCTCTACAAATGGATCTTCTCGAAACTTGCAGCTTTGCTCCTCCTCGATGCAATCGACAATCTTCCTCTTACCTTTGTTGCACACTAGTATGCTTTCCTCTATTGCCACTACTGCTACTACTGGTTCTCTCCATGATGCTGCTTCATGTTTGTTAAGGGAATAAGTCCCCTAGGGCTTTGGGTCATAAACCTATCAAAGTAGGAGTAATCTACAGTAAGAAACATGCATACAACTCAGGCAACATGCTTAAACAAACTAACTATGCGAGGATGAACATACCTGAATGTCCTTTGTTTGGGTAGTTCTAGCCAGAGTTCAAACCCTCTGCAACTCCTAATGATCTTCGAACCTACAAATCAACCAATTCAAATACACATAGCAGCATATAGATAAAGCATTTTAGTGAAATCAACTTAATATCATATAAGTAGATGGTTATTTATACATTTAAAATAGTCATTCATATATAAACCATAACAATAACATCTGATGCATGAACAAAGTCAATCTCAGGAACAAGACAACGTTTCTTTTTATTGTAGAAAACTATAGTAAACATGGAAAGAGTTCACCTGATTCTTCCTCTTCTGGCTCCAAGCAAAACCATCTTCCAAGTCCGTCTAGTCCTAGTCTTCAAAAACCTCCTTCCATAACAAATACCATGATATCTCCAGCAAGTGAAAGAATATCAACAGTCAAGGAAACAAGGGTTTCCTAAACTTGGGGAAGTGCTTAAAGCATAGGGATACTTTAGATTTGATCAGGGGATAATCTTAGTGTAGTAATTCTATCATTTCTCTCCTCCTTAAGGCCTTCCCATTGAAGTCTTTTTATACTTCTCCCAAATTAGTTTTTTAGTTGGGATACAGATGGGAACAGTTGGGCCACGGGCACTAGGAGGTAAGCAATAAGTAAAACCCATGATCTCCGCCCATAATTAAGGAAATTTAATTTTTTTAAGTGTTTCAACACATATATGCGGGTTGGGTATAGACTGACCCGCGTGTACATGGTTTTGTTATAGGGAAAAGTAGCGTACAAGAAGTAAAACACTATTTTTAAAATATTTGGACCAAGTCTGGAAGGAGGAGTTGCCCTAGGCCATAAACTAAGCATCACAAATACCAAGGGTGATATTTGGAGCTATAACAGATGCCCCATAATATATGAGGTTAGAAGGGGTACATGATGGTCGAAATGTATTAAGTATATGGAAAGGAAACCTGTCAAAAATTGAGAAGGACTTCACCAGATTTCAGCCTGCTAAGCCATCAAAAACAAGATCAGAAAGAAACAGCTATCTGAGGTAGGGATACCCATGCTCAGAGAAAGTAAAGTGTGTCCGCATATCAAGTACAAGTGGAACCACTATGTATACAAGTATAAAGAACTAAAAGTACACAATGGATCATCTGATCATGATCAGACAAGTACATGTCTAAATATCACATATAAGAAAATGATCAATAAAGTTGTAAGATGAAGCTGATCACTGATATCAAAAAATGACCCCAATAGTACCAAATGAACATGATGGAATAATATGATACTACATCACAACTCGGATGCCAGCATATAAGATGTCACTATGAAGGACTACAACATATAGATTGGAATGGTGTCAACTAGTAGTAACAAGAGCCACTGACAAGTGAACCAAAGAATGTTGACACAACCCGAGGTCTTCACCAACCACCGTGGTACATTTCTACACAATGGGAATAAATGATCTGAAGTTGACCATGTGAGAAATAATTTGATTATCAATCATTGATGTATACCGTTAACAAACACGAGACTACTCACTTATAATGATAATGAGAGTCAAGGTACCCAGTACAATCTAATAAGTGCGAATAAATGAGCTGAGGTTGAACACCTAGAAGAATCTACCAATCACGGGACAGTGATGGTTTCCCACTGTCGATAGCAAAGGATCTGCGACTGATGACTGCAAACCCCAAGGTACTACCAAATGGCCTCTAGATCTTTTCCCAAGAGAAATGAGTTGTAGTCGATAGGAAAAGATCCGCTAGAAGGAAGGAATTAAGGCATCCTTCATCAATCTAGCACGAGTGTAACCCGTAGGCCAATAATGTGGAAGGAATTGAACCAAAAAAGATGTAGTAACCCGACCGAAGCACATTTTCGGTGTACACAAGATGTAGCTAGCGCACGACAGAAACCCTCTACACCAACCAATAATGAAATCTGACACAGAGGCGAGGAATCCACCAATAGGGTCAAATGGAAACCAAGGCATTGTAAGAATCCCAATGTATGATAATGAAAGTTGATGTCGAACATAAGGGAATCCACTCAATCAAAGACCCATGATACTGATTGATGCTGAGCATAAGGTGACCTATCAATAATGACAATAGGGCTAGGGTGTAGCTCTAGGCCTGCCCTCAGAGCCATATGTCGTCGTCGATAAGGAAAAGACCCGCCAGTAAGAAGTCAGTGGATACCTTCTCAAACCGACATGAGTAAAGGACCAATATAACTGATGTGATGACATACAAGACACTAACAACCAGGGATGGCCAACTCAAAAAATAGGTCAAGAGACACCACAGAGAGGCCGACTCAGGCTTACTTCCCTTGAACAAAAGCATGACTCAATGATGACTATGTGGCAGCATATGATAAATCTATATAAGTTTATCATGCATGAGGCACGAACGAACTCTCCATATGATTGGAAGAGATAACCAATGGGAGGAGAACTGACTCAATAACAAGGTAAAGTTGTACCTAAGTCAAACTATATCCTTCCCAAATGGAGGAGAGACTTTCTTTTGAGTGCTTTATTCAAGGGCGACACAAATGACTCTAGTTGCCAACTATATATGGAAATATTGTCCCTTTCCAGCTCTTTTTTGGAATATATAATTTTTTTTGCCTTTTTCTTTAAGTTGGAAA
>APFE030948332.1:2810-21719 GCA_000404065.3 Pinus taeda | reverse complement strand
ATGTAGAAACTGAAACAGGCATTAGTCTTTTCTGAGGAAATATGTGATCTTTGCACCATCAAAGCAGAGCATATTTGGACCTTTGACCTCCAATCATGAAATATGAAACCTATTGGTATAGGTATCTAACAATATCAACACTCAAGGAAACAAGGGTTTCCTGAACTTGGGGAAGTGCTTGAAGCACAGGGATACTTCAGACTTGATCAGGGGATAATCTCAATATAGTAATTCTATCATTTCTCTCCTCCTTATGGCCTTCTCATTGAAGTACTTTTATACTTCTACCAAATTAGTTTTTTAGCTGGGAAACAGTTGGGCCATGGGAATTAGGAGGTAATCAACATGTAAAACCCGTGATCTCCACCCATAATTAAGGAAATTTAATTTTTTTAAGTGTTTTAACACATATACGTGGGTTGGGTATAGACTGACCCGCGTGTACACACTTTTATCACAGGGAAAAGTAGCGTACAGGGAGTAAAACATTGTTTTTGAAATATTTGGACCAAGTCTGGAAGAAGGGGTTGCCCTAAGCCATAAACCAAGCATCAAAAATACCAAGGGTGATATTTGGAGCTATAATAATGTTTCTTCGCTAATCAATCCATAGTGAAGCTGACCTGTTCTTTGGATCTGGAGAAACTGTAGCAATATCTCCATGGGTCCTCCTTAGTCCAATGAAACTCCCCGTGGATCCAGTGGAACTGAACTCTCATGTAGTGATCCTTCATAATGCAATATGGGTCATACATATTGTGGCTTTGGAGGTCGAGTGGGTAATTCTTCATTTGTTCTACTTCGACATCCACTTTCTTTATACTTTGGATCTTATATAACCTAATCTGCAATGGAAGAGTGAGCCAAGGTACCTTCTTTTTTCGATGAATTCTAGCTTTCAATCTTGTCAAGATGTGATATGCTCTTTCCTGCATGACAAGTACGTCCAAGGAAAACTTTGGAAGAACATGCGGAGGCTTCTCTGCACTAAACATTCGGATGAAACTATTAGACGGTGAGGCATACTGATATGCAATGCCTATCAATACCTCTGTTGCTTCCTTTTACATGGAGGTTGGATACTATTTGAATATCAACTTGTACTGGGGTGGAAAAATGATTGGACAACCACATGATTACTCCTTTGAACCTATATTCAGACAAAAACTTGAAATATGTGTTCATAGCAGTTTCTCCCAATGACCATGCCCACTCCAAACCTAAGAACTCCTGTCAGACACATACTGCATCTAAGATGTAGGTGGACATGTAAATATTTACATGCATACCTTCGAGTGACTGTCAAGCCTTCGTTACTTGCTCCTTCAGCTGATCAGCCAATATGCCAGACTAGTTATATGGTTTTCCTTCTCTATCCAGTTGGTCCAGTGCAACCACCCAACTCTATGGGAAGGTTTCCGTGCTTGCTTGGCCATATAGTCAACACAAAAATATGACCAAGTATTGGTACACCTTCCTTAGTATGTTCATCTTGTAGATCTAGTTGGGTGTCAACTTGAATCAAGCTGGCTCCTTTACCTTGTTATTTAAATGTCTCTGAAGTTAGCACAGTTGTTGGGTAAGATGAATGTATTCATGATAGTCATGGGCTCTAACATCTGATACATATCACCATAATCTCATGCCCAAAAGGTCGCAAGCTTCGTCCCATTGACACTACTCAAGGTCATCATCTCAGGGTTAGTGTGAGAGATGATCCAATGTATCATGTCCACGCATGGGAACATGGGGTATCTACATGCAATCTGGTACAAGCCGGACTTGTGAATGTTCACGTACACCTGATGGTCTTTGAGGTCTTCCTAAAAATTCCCTGCAAATGTTTCATTGACCTCTTTCCACTTCAGTTTTATGTCCCTATCTACATATAGCTTTGTATCTTCATAGATCGGTAGACTAGAGGACACTCACTCAACTATTGCTCCAGTTGCATTTCCATCAGTGTCCTGTGATCCTGTTCTCTTGGAAGCCATTTATCCGGTACTATTAAGAGATGGATGAACACCTGAAATCTCTACAAACAAGCAACATGCATGGCAAGAAATCTGTTAGAGAAAACCAAACCAAATTCGGGCAATGACACAACACATACCTGGGAAACTGATGTGCAAGATTGCGCAATTTCTTCTGGGAGGTTGGGTGATTGGCTGCTAGAACTACGCAAAATGTAGTCTGGGTTGTCTAGGAGGAAAGATTATCTGTTGGACCTGTGCAATGCATAATCCAGAATGGCTGTTGGGATTGTGCAATGCGAAATTCAAGTTGGGAGTGACTGCAGGCTCAGGGACTGCATTGCGCAATTTTCTGGGCCTGCAGTCCTTCTCCCTCAAAAATGCACAAAACAGTCCTGGAGGATAATGCTCGGTAGAAATGCACATTTCTGGAGAGGAAGGTAGAGCCTTCCTTCCTCAGATTGTGCAATGTTGTCTCGGTGAAGGCAGAATCCAGGCCAAGGTTGCCTGACTCGCCGAGGGGCAACTGAAAGAAAATCAGATAGTGAATGCATGGTGACACTAAGTGAAATCGAAATTGACTGAGAATGCATGCAAACATGAATGAAATATTCGTGAAAAACATTTTCATGCATGCGACAACAGTGAGATAGCAATGAAAACTAAAACAAAGCTAGAACAAGCTAGTATACATGTAAAGGGTAGCAAGCATTCAAAGAAATCAAGCAAACAACACCCACACAAGCGAATACACGAAGCGACAGAAATGCTGAAAAAGACAAGTTGAGGCCACTTACCTGTGAATAGATGAGGCAAATGTGTCGAAGATTCCTGGATGTGTTGTGGGATGTCAAATCTCTAAGATCGATGTGAAAGAATGAGCTTTATGCATCAAACAAATATGTTTTGAGCTCATGACGTGCATGCCACAAATCTAGGAAAATACAACACTTGGAGGAAATTTTCTAAAACAACTTTGCATGTAACCTCACGCTATTAAAAATAGATCCCCGAATCATGGGATGCCTTTTGCATGTTTTGTTTTGTTATTCCGAGAAAAAGCAAGCCATGCATGCAAGTCAAGTTTCCTCGGTCTCAGGTGGAACTAGTCAACCAAACTACTCATGCATCAAGTTGCTCAATTGCTTGAGAAAAATGGGCAATTCTAGCTGGGAGTTGGGTTGGCTACCCAAGAGATTTTCACAATTTATGGGTAGAGTAGCTGACTGTTTCCCATATTTGTGCAAATTATAGGCTGAGCAGCCCTGCTAAGGAAAGTTGCGCAATTTTCACTAGGAGTGTTGACTGGAAGGATTGCGCAATTATGGAGCCTAGTAGGCTGCCAGATATAATTTCTGGAGGGAAGGTTGGTTGCCCTCCAGAAATGCATAATTTCTTGGTGAAACTTCTCAGCCTGCAGCTGGACTAAGTCTGAGTGAATAGCCTATGAGGGGAATGCATCAAGCTATGATTGACAAGCTTCCTTTGTGCAAACAAAATATTGAAGCTCGTGTACTTGACTAAGCATTAGACAAGGTGCTATGAAAGGTTGGTAGGGAGGCTCCAAAACAAGGCTAAGGAAAAATTTTGGAGGGTGTTTGTAGCTGCTACAACACTTGGAAACACACTGGTAGAACTCCAGCTCTAAGAATGGACCTTGTTCGTGAAAAGAAAGTCTAACACCTCCGGAAGTATTGTTCAGCTCTCAGCTCATCTTGGCTTCTTACTAGCTTGATTGTAAGTGATCTGAAAATGGAATGTACTTGTTTAAGGGTGCAAGGCATCCAGTTTCCATAATTTCAAAAGTGAGTTATACACTCCAAGTGACCTCTAAAAAGGTGAAAACTTATTATTTCTTATACAGAGATAGATTGTAGGGGAATTCACCGGACATGTCACCTCTAAAGAGAGGATGAGTTCCAAAGGCTACCTAGCCCTCTACAGGCTCTGCCTAAAGAAATAACAAAGTAAACACTTAGAAGTGAAGTTTGATGTCTTGCGGAATAAGACAAATAACTTTCTGCATCTGAATAGGTGATTATGTGTGTAAGCAAGTTATGTATATTTTTTGTTTAACACTTTATATTAGTTTTGTTTAGCATATCATCTTTAGCAAATAAATACATCAAAATGATAAAGCAGTTCACCCCTTATGGGCTACATCTGCTGGACCAAGCCTCTCAAACTAGGCTTGTCCTCTTGTATTAAAAATGCTACAAAGGCTAATACAAGAATATTAGTATCTCAAAAGATAGTTCTGACTGTAAAATACAAAATCAGAAGATAGGAATTAGCTAAACATGCTCTTTCCCAAGCACTAAACAGTGAAATTATACCTCATACAGTACTTTCCCTAATTGGCCCTGGTGGCCCTTTAGACTTTCATGGAGAATTTCGAGGTGAAGATGACCTCAATTGGTTCTAAAACCTCTACCATTAGACTCAGAAGGTCGAAAATAGTAGACATAGGCTTTTGAATCACCAAAAATGGATGAACATAGCCCCCAAACAGCTCAAGCACTGAAATGGCCCTAGTGGCCCTGAAAGCTTCCCTTAAGCTAAATAGTGAGAAGAATGCCTCAACAGGAAAAACGAGCTGTATAAATGGGTTCAGAATGCTGAAAGCCTTCAGGAATGACCTTCGTTCCACATTCAATGGCTGCACAATTCCCAATGCAGCTCCCAAACTGATTTGGCTCTAGTGGCTCCTGGAACTTCCACGAAGCAAAAGCACCTGCAAAGGACCTCAAATGGCTGTGAAACCTATGCCAATGGCTTCAGAAGGTCAAAGAGACCCAAAATCAACAAAAATTCATCCAAAAAGGACTTTCCTAGCCAAAGTTATAGCTCATTAAAGTTTATCTAGTCTGCCTTAGAAAAACTCCAGATAAAACTGGCTAACTGCCAGATAACCCCGACAAATAGGCAATTACGCCATTTTTGGAGCGCCCCACCAAAAATCCACCAACTTTCCTGACCTGACCGTCGGATTTAACTGTTTGGTGTTAAAGCGCATGTGAACGCATTTATAACACTAGTAGTCTTTCTCAGATTGCGTGCCCAAAATTGTGGTTGACGGGCAGTCTAACCATTGTTTAACCCGGACTTTGGGGACATGTGACCACCACGTATTATAATCGTTGAACATCTGCTGACAGTTATGGGTTATGCCATTGGTTCTTGGGTGATGGTCATATAATATGGGGGCTGGCCCTTAGGGGCTGGTCCCCTTCATTGCCCGCCCAAACCAAATTTAAAATTCTTAATTAATTCATTCCAACCCTATATCAAGAGTCAACCATATGGTCTAACGGTAAGGCATCGGAGTGTTATTACGCAGGTCGCGTGTTCAAACCCCCTTGTTGCCAAAATTTTAACGTATGCCAACAAACTGTGCTGACGTCATGATGATGTCACTCGGGCCACATGGTGGCCTCCGAGCCTGCCACAAGGCATTTTGCCATTCGTTGCCCAAAACAGAATATTTTGAGGAATATTCTTTTATTTTTTATTTTTTTTATTTAAAATTCAAAATTTCAATGTTATTGGGCAATTATTCTTTTTGGCATAACTTTCTTATACGGCGACCGTTTTCCGAACCGTTTGCGGCGCTGAAATCAGGAATATGAGTTCTATCCGGTCGTTTAGGTTCCAACCAGTTATGAGAATTTTAATTTTTAACCATTTTAGGACACTTGGTCCTAAGCTCTTGATCAGTAAGATGTAGCATCTACTAAGCTCCTTGTCGATTGACACACATTCCAAGCCAAGGCAACACAACTTTTTCGATTAGGGTTGCAAGGTATATAGGTGCACAAGAAGTGTAATAGTCAGAGTCTTAGTTTCATCCATGGTGTTGTTCCACTTCCAACAGGCCTTGATAGTACCCCAACGAAGTCACAAAGGAACACAAGCATTGCTCCGCTGCCAGCAATCTTGGTCAATACCCCGACGGATTTACTTGCATCACCTCTCTATGTAGGAAGCCTTTCTCTTCTTTCACCTTATTCATTTTCATTTTGAATTTTTTGACTTTTTCATTTTTTCATTTTTCATTTTTCATTTTTTCAAGTGTGCATAGCACTTATTCATTTCAGAGGCAGAAGATGGATCCCGACTTATTGAGAGCAGAAGAGGTTTTTCTAGTAGAGAAGTAGTTTATTATATCTATGACGTTCCTATTATGGTTTCCTCTTCACCTTACTCTACTTGACTAAGCTGACAAGGGTTAACCCAAAAACAATTGACTAGAGAAGGTGACACTAGTTAGCACGCAAGCATTGTGTTTTCAACAAGGTTCACTTCGAATAGTACGTATTTTCCTTTAATGTATCACAAAATAAAAGTAGCAAGTTCTTCATATAGAGGCAAGATGGAAGATAACCAAGTAGTGATAGTTGTACAGTCCCTCTTGTACTTCACCCAGCTCATTTTAAGAGTCATACATGGTTTCATGCGAAACTAACCTACAAACTAAACAAGCTAACTAACAAACAACAAATCAAAGCAAGAGAAGAAGAAAAAGTGGAAGCAAAGAAAGTAAGCAAAAAATCAAGCAGACAAACAAACAAACAAAGCAAGTAAGAAAACAAGCATGCAAGCAAACTAATTGAAAGAAAAAATTACTCCTACTCCTACACTAATGGTGCATGGACCTAATCACATGAAGTGATATTTCCAATGTAGCCACTGGCTCATTGGTTGACCAATGTTGGTGAAGGCTTGGTTCACAAGCAACCCATTTGTGTGAACCAACAAGCAAGAAAGATATAACAATGAAGACAACCACACTTCATGTTTCAAAGTGCCCACGAGACATAAGTGAGTGCAAGTGCATGACGAGCAGTCCGTGGACTTATCATAGTGTTGTGTGACATTGAATGCAACTTTAAAACATAAGCACACTCTTGATTGTGACATGCAAGCAAATGAAATAAATAAAGATAAATTGCGTCGCGAACGAGTGCTTGCAATGTAAGATTCCTCTAATGCATGAGTGATGGGATCATGAAGTTCGAGTGGAGGAAGTATGATCTATGTGTGATATGGATCTTCAATGCATACAAATGAGTGATGAGGAGCCTTGGGTGATTGAATAGTTTCATGATCGGAAGTGAGACTAATGCTAAGAGAGTGAGGACTTAACATAACCATTAGCTTGGGCTGAATTGCCTCGACAGTCTTGGGTGTTTCAACTTCATCATTAGATAGATCATCATAGACAGGTGGCTTCGAAATATCAATTGTGATAAAGTCATGATCATGATCAAATATAGAAATGAATCAATCACGACTGCCATAATTAGAAAAATCAGTGATTTCAGCGGCATCCTTATGATCAAATGAACCAAATAGAGGGGTAGATGAAAAGTGAACAAACTCATCCTCTTTGTTTCTGGAAATGACAGATGAAAGATCAAGTGGATTTTCAATGAATAACTTATCCTCTCCATTATCAAATGATGGAACAACATTCAGTGAGTCCTGTGAGTGATCAACAATGGGTGCATCCATGGATGAAGACACACATGCAAAATCATGGGTGGTAGGTTCACCAAAGATGTTAGGAAAGAATGGAGGGGGCTCGAACAGAAGGGAGTCATCCTTCATCGAATTTTGATGCTCAAGCTCCCACTCATACTCTTCATGAATGACAGCGCATGTTGGTTGTGCAACACCAACTCCATCAATGGCTTGTTCCCTGTTTACAAGTGAAGAGTTAGGAATTGATGAACACAAGATAATATCATCTAGAGGAACAACCGAGTGGAAAGACAAAAGTTGTAGAACATAATGCATATAAGAACTCGAAGGATTCACAACCAAATTTGCATGAAAATTGAGTGAAATGATGTTGGGAGGATGTGAAAGTTGAACAATTGTGTGAGCATGATCCTCAACATCACTTGGAAGTGGTGGAGCTATTGAATGAGGGGATGGCGGATAGTCAGTCGAGACAGTGACCGCAGCCACATGCAATTATGCGACTCCCTCACTAAAGAATGTTGAGTGAGGCTTGATTTCAAGCTTCTTCTTGGGACGGTCATATTTCTTAAGGCAATACTTGAACTAGTCCCAAAGATAGGAAAACTTCATCTAGCTCCTCAGAGCTTAAAACTACAATTTAGGGAAGCACTGCCAAAAATCTATAACCGGTTCATGCAGAGCCTTTAGTTGTTGTAACAGTTTTTGTTCAAGATGATTTGGATCAAAATGATAGAAAGTGTCTTCAATGAGATCATAGAAGTACTCAAGTGAGTGCACAGTGTCAGCCAGTAGGCTGGAGATTCACGAAGTGTGTGTGCAAGCAGCAAGCTAGCCTGTTCGTCAGAACACCCATATTCCTCATGAAGCATGGAAATAAATTCATGTAAGTACTCAGGTCAAGCCACTTTACCTTCACCATCATACATGTAAGTGGACAAGAGATCCAAAAACTCCCCCGTGATGGTGACATCTTCATGATTTGAAAAACATCGCGAAGGGAGAAGAGTGCAAGAATCCATGAAAGGTAAGCAAAGGTTCAAAACTGGATAAGAGGACACAAATTGTCATATAGCCCTCCTTCTAGCACCGGAAATGTTGACGGTGTTGAACCTACCAATATGTCAAGGGGATCTCTCTGATAATAAGTCCCAAATAGACCTCAAAAAATTTGTGTAGGGGTCCCAACAATGGGTTGTATGGTAATGCCTTGACTGCAATCTCACACAAAGGCAAGTAAGACAACTCTGTTCATAGCAAGGGTGTGACAGTTGCAGTGAGTCAAGGAAGGTGCATGAGAGGTTCTAAAACATGGGGGTTGAGATGAGTGCACCCCTTGGCAACCTATAATAGTACTTGGATGGGAAGGGAACACATGAATCAAGATACATCACAAGCTGGGAAGCAAATCAGCTAGCAATCCAAAGTGGTGGTTAAAGCAATCAACACATCTCAGAAATGTTCATACATGCTCGTACATAATAGTCCATACATGCATGCTATAGAAAGCAAATACATATTCTGTTTAAAGTAAACAAGATAGCTATAATACAATACAACATATGCATGAAACATGATGGCTCTTATTATATAAAGAAGTGTAAGTTCCAGTCATACAATACATCCACGTACACCCGCTAGCTCTAATAGTGGAACCTTATAGCCACATCCACCTCCTCCTCCAAAGAGATGAACTAGCTCCGTGCAGTGAAGAAGCCAAGGCGAGTTACAACACTGTCCAATCTCTCTCCAAGATAGTCTTATCAGAAGCTTGGCTAACCAAAATCCTCTACAATGAGTTATGAGGGATTATTTATAGCAAAGGGTGGGGTGACCCTTGACATTCCCCTTTGTGACATTTCAACTACCCTCATGACACTTCACCTACTCTATGACTATTACATCCAACTATTGACACTTGACTTACACTTGACATGACTTAACATTACAATGCACATGTACCCATGTGAACAAGATGGCTTGAGCAAGCCATGTTAGACATCACTCTCACTTAGAAAACCATGGAAGTCCAACTCCTCAACATCTTCATGCTAATCGACAATAACATATTGATGCCAAGATCGGTAGTCCTTAATGGTGTCTGTGTGCTCTACGGTGACATCGTTTGAAAGCTGACTCTTTCCTCCATAACATCCAGGTACACTACTCAAGATCCTCTGTCTAATTCATCAGAAAGCATGCATATCATTGTCTTCAATGTGGCTAGACTAGCTACATACTTGTGCATGATGTCTGCACCGATGGGCAAGTCTGGGCTAGCTGCAATGCACATCAATTCGTTGAAGTATGAGTCAAGCTCTAGTTAGACCTGCTTCTTTCTCTTCGCCTGGGTGAGAGTCCCAAGTGATGGGATCACATGTGTGCCCACCACAACATCCATACTCTTGAATGCTCATGCATGGGAAGCTTGTATGCTAGTGATGAATTGTGGGAAATCTTCATAATTCTGGATCTAACTCCGGATACATGCCTTCAGCTCGACCGCATTGGCCCTCATCATATTAGGCAAGTGAAGTGGGGCTCCCTTTTACTTCATCATCCATATTTAGATGTCATCAACAACAGCATGCAAGTTCATCAAGATACGTGCTCTTGTAGCATATCATTGTTGCCATCCATTGAGATGGACAATTTCCTTGTGCACGGTACCAAACTTGGAGTAAAATTCTTTCCTAACTGTGTCAAGGGACAATACTTCATCTAATATTTCCTTCTTTAGTTCAGCTCAGGTGGACATTGTCACCAAGTCTCCTCCTTTCTTGGTCATTTGTTGTTCCTTTGCCATTTTCTCATTATCAGCTATTATAAAGAGGACACTTGAGCTATTGGCTTCGGCATACACTATGGTTTCATCGGCCAAGGTAGTTGCATGTTTGCGAACATCAGTCATAATCACTCATTCTTCAACTTGTATATGAGAGATATGATCCTCCGGAGTTGACACTCTCTGAGACTGCACAACTCTATGTTGGGATTCGTCGAATGAGATTTGGTGCATCTCTCCTTCTAGTTGATCACCAAGGATATCAGTATATCCTTGGTCATTCGAGACTTGCTCATCATTTGGATGCATCGAAGTGGGTGAGTTGGCCTCTTTGTGGTGAGGCATGAGGTCGATGTCTTGTTCCAACTCATGCTACTCCATGTTTGCACCTAACTATTGGAGTGCTTATTCTATCTCATGAGTGAAGTCTCACTCCTGCGATGGTTCACCCTGTTGTCCTGATGCCAACTATTTAGATGAATCAACTACTTGTACAGGAACTACTATGTCTATTTTCACATGTTGCGCCCCCTCCTGTATCTGTTGTTGTTGTGCTTCCCTCTCCTGTTTGCGCAACTCTTGTTCCTTTCGGAGTTGCTCCCTCAGATCATGCAACTCCTTCTCTACTTCTTCCATTCTCTTCTTATCCCTCTACCTTTGCGTGATTTGCATGTTGTGTTGGTGCCTCTTTGCCTCTATAGCCATTTCTGCTTCCTCTATCAATGGATCTTCTCAAAACTTGCAGCGTTTCTCCTCCTCCATGCAATCGACAATCTTCCTCTTACCTTTGTCGTGTACTCGTATTCTTGTCTCTGTTGCTACTATTGGTGTTGTTCATGATGTTGCTTCAGGTTGCTTAGCTAACCACTCCACAGCAAAAAAGACTTGTTCATTGGGTCTATAGAAAAAAAACAATATCTCCATGGGTCCTCCTCAACCCAATGAAATTCCCCATGGATCCAGTTGAACTAAACTCTCTTGCAATGATCCTTCACTATGCAATGTGGGTCATATGGATTGTAGCTTCAAAGGTCAAGTGGGTACTTCTTCATCTATTCTACTTCAACATCCACTTGCTTGATACTTCGAATCTCATATAGCCTAATCCACAAAGGAAGAGTGGGCCAAGGTTCCTTCTTATTCCGATGCAGTATAGCTATCAATCCTGCTGAGATGTGATATGCTACTTCCTGCATGACAAGTACGTCCAAGGAAAAATTCATAACAACATGCGAAGGCTTCTCCACACTAAAAATTTGGATGAAAGTGCCAGATGATGAGGCATACCAATCTGCTATGACAAAATTATCAGACAGTCGTGTGATTACTCCTCTGAAGCTGCATTCAAACAACAACTTGAAATATGTGTTCACAATAGTTTTCATTGGTGACCATGCCCACTCCAAACCCGAGAACTCCTATTGGGCACAGACTACATCTAAGATGTAGGCGAACATGTAAATCTCTGTATGCATACCTCCGGGTGACTGTCCAGCTTTCATTACTTGTTCCTTCAACTAATGAGTGAATATGTTGGACCACTTACATGGTTTTCCTTTCTATCTAGTTGATCCAGTGCAACCGCCCAACTCTATGGGAAGGTTTCCCTGCTTGCTTGTCCATACAGTCGACAAGCAAATATGACCAAGTATTGGTACGCCTTCCTCAATATCTTCGTCTTGTAGATTTTGTTGGGTGTCAACCTGAATCGAGCCATCTCCTTTACCCAATTCTTCAAAATGTCTCTGGAGTTAGCACTGTTGTTTGGTAAGTTGAATGGAGTTTTCATGACAATCACGAGCTCTGACATCTGATACATCTCATCATAATCTCGTGCCCAGATGGTCGCAAGCTTCGTCCCACTAACACTACTCAAGTCATCGTCTCGGGGCAGTGTGAGAGATGATCCAGTGTATCAAGCTCGCGCATGGGAACGCGAGGTATCTACATGCAGTCCGGTACAAGCCGAACTTGTGAATGTTCACGTACACCTTACGGTCTTCGAGGTATTCCTCAAAAGTGTCTTCAAATGTCTCATTTACTCTTGCCACTTCAGTTTGATGTCCATTTCTGGATACAGCTTTGTATCTTCATAGATCAGTAGAATAGAGGAAAGTCACTCAACTACTGCTCCAATTGCATTTCCATCAGTGTCCTATGATCCTATTCTCTTGGAAGCCATTGATCTAGTACTACTAAGAGATAGATGAACACCTGAAATATCTAGAGACAAGCAACATGCATGGCAAGAAATTTGTTAGCAAAAACCAAAGCAAATTTGGGGAATGACACAACACATACCTGGGGAACTGATGGGAAATATTGTGCAATTTCTTTTGGGAGGCTAGGTGACTGGCTGTCAGAACTACACAAAAGGTAGTATGGTTGTCTAGGAGGTAAGACTAGTTGCTGGACCTGCGCAATGCGCAATCCAGACTCATTGTTGGCTGCTGGGATCGCATAATGCGCAATTCAAGCAGGAAGTGACTGCAAGCTTAGGGACTGCATTGTGCAATTTTCTGGGCCAACAGTCACTGTCCCTCAGAAATGTGAAAAATAGTCTTGGAGGACAGTTGTGGGTAGAAATTCACATTTATGTAGAGGAAGGTAGAGCCTTCCTTCTCCATATTGCGCAATTTTGTCTCGGTGAAGGCAGAATCTGGGCCAAGGTTGGCCCGACTCATTGACAGGCAACTAAAAGAAAATAAGACATTGAATGCATGGAGAAACTAAATGAAAGCAAAAGTGATTGATAGTGCATGCAAACATGAATGAAAGATTCAACAAACAAATCAACATGCATGTGGGTGAAGCAATTCGCTGAATCGACGAACATTCGTGCAAAAAAGTTTCATGCATGCGACAATAGTGAGATAGCAACAAAAACTAAAACAGAGCTAGAACAAGCTAGTATGCATGTAAAAGACAACAAGCGTTCAAAGAAATTAAGCAAACAACACCCACACAAGCCAATACACAAAAAGCGATAGAAATGTTGAAAAAGACAAGTTGAGGACACTTACTCGTGAATAGTTGAGCCAGATGTGTCGAAGAGTCTTGGATGTGTTGTGGGATGTTAGAGCTCCAAGATCAATGTGAAACAATGAGCTATGATGCGTCGAATAAATAATTTTTGAGCTCATAACACGCATACCACAAATCTAGGAAAAACGACACTTGGAGGAAAATTTCTAAAAAAAGTTTGCATTTAACCTCCAGCTGCTAAAAATAGCTCCCTAAATCATGGAATGCCTTTTGCATGTTGCCTTTTGCTATTCCAGGAAATAGCAAGCCATACATGCAAGTCAAGTTTCCTCGGTCTCGGGTGGAACTAGTCAACTAGACTACTCATGCATGAAGCTGCTCAACTGCTTAAGAAAAATGCACATTTCTAGCTAGGAGTTGAGCTAGCTTCCCAGGAGATTTGCACAATTTTTGGGTAAAGCATCTAACTGCTACCTAGATTTGTGCAAATTCTGGGTTGAGCATCCCTACTGGGGAAAATTGCACAATTTTCACTAGGAGTGCTGACTGGCAGGATTGCGCAATTCTAGAGCCTAGCAAACTGCTACACAAGATTGCACAATTTCTGGAGGGAAGGCTAGTTTCCCTCCAAAAATGCACAGTTTCTTGGGGAAATTGCTCAGCCTCCAGTAGGACCAAGTCCAGGTGAACAACCTGTGAGGGAAATGCATCAAGCTGTGATCGACAAGCTCCCTTTGTGCAAGAAAAAGTCTGAAGCTTGTGTACTTGATGAAGAAAGACAAGGTGTTGTGAAAGGTTGGTAGGTAGGCTCCAAAACGAGGCTAAGGAAAAATTTTGAAGGGTGGTTGTAGCCGCTACAATAGGTTGTTCGCCAAGGACTCAAAATTCTACTAGAAAAATAACTACCGAGAGGCCCTTGAGATCTTGAAAGAGAAATTAACCACTGCACCCATACTTACAGGCCCAAATTGGGCTCTGCCTTTCCATATCCATGTTGATGCATCTGACAAAGTTGTGGGGGCAGATTTAGGAAAAATAGATGGTAAGTTACCTTATGCCATTTACTTCATTAGTAAAAATTTGTCTGAGGATGAATTGAACTACATTGTAACTAAGAAAGAACTTATAGTTGTTGTACACTCTTTGAACAAATTCAGACACTACATCATGAGATACAAAAATTTTAGGTATACTGACCATGCAATTATCAAATACTTGATGAACAAGACTGATGTGAATTCTATAATCATTAGATGGTTTCTATTGTTACAATAGTTTGATTTAACTATCATTGACAAGCCAAGGAAAGAAAATGTAGTTGTAGATTTTCTGTCTCGGCTTGCTTTGCCTGCAGGTGATGAAAGGATGGTCGATGATCAACTTTGAGATGAGTACTTATTTGTTATCTCTATGCTCTCCCCATGGTTTTTTGACATAGAAAACTACCTAGTGGCTGCAATATTTCCTCCAAATCTGTCATCTAGGGAGAAGAGAAGAATTGTATGGAAGAGTGCCCCTTTCACTTGGATTGGGGGTAATCTCTTCAAGATGGGACTAGATCAGCTATTAAGGAGATGTGTCATGGAAGAGGAATTATTTGACATTCTCTCAACCTATCATGATGGACCTTGTGGAGGTCAATTTGTTGCCAAGAGAACAACTTTCAAAGCTCTACAAGCTGGCTATTATTGGCCCACTCTCCACCAAGATGCAAGAAGATATACCAATAGATGTGATCAGTGTCAGAGGATGGGGAAACCCACACCCAAATATGAAATTCCCCTACAACCCCACGTGGCTTTGGAGCCATTTTAAAAGTGGGGCATGGATTTCATTGGGCCAATGGATCTACCATCGGGGTAGAAAAAGTACATCATTATGTGCACTGATTATTTGAAAAAGTGGGTTGAGACAAAGGTTGTCAAGCCAGAAACAGAGGATAAAGTGGTTAAGTTCTTAAGGGAGAATGTGTTCTAAAAGTTTGAGTACCCTAGAGAGATAGTCACCGATTAGGGAGCTCAATTCACATCACATCTGATCAAGAATCTGTTAAGGAAACATCATATCAAGCATAGAAAATCTATTGTCTATCACCCTCAAGCCAATGGACAAGTAGAGTGTTGGTACCATTCCATGACCTCCTTTTTCCTCCCAAAACATGTCATTTTCCTACCTCTTTTCATCATATATCTCTCAGATCCCTTGAAAATTGATTAGTTAATAGTCTTATAGTTACTAAATTGCATTGAAATTGATTTAGGAGTTTTATGTTAACGAATTAGGAATTTTTGGCAAAATGGCTATAGGAAGTTCCAACATCCTGTAATTGGTTTATTGTTTGACATGTGGCATGACAGCTAGGCTAGAGCGAAGGGTAGGGATGAAAAGCGGAATGTCCAAGCATGGACGAACACCTATTCCACAGCAAAATCGACCCTCCTACATGCGCGGTCAACGAAGGTCAAACTATGGCATGTTGGCGACAAAGGCAGCAACAACATGCATTCTAGATTGATTTAGTTTTGTTTCCTTTTTGAAATCAGTTTAGGATAGAAACATTTTCAAAATCACGATATGGTAAAAGCGGAAACAACCTGCTCATGAATGTACATTCGTTTTCAAGGGTTGTAGAACCATATGTAAAAGACAGTTCGGGATAGTCAGTCATTATTATCATTATCATTGTTTCGAAAACAAAGTTTTGAATTTTAATATCAAAGACTTGAGTTACAATCATGATTTTGTTGCGTTGATTTGGTGATCGTTGGATCACAGTCCAGTATACCTCTAGAACGCGGACGGGCCCTGCGTAATGTGGTATACTATTGTTTTCTCTTATTTACAGCTTAGGGTATTAAATATGCGCAGTGATTAAAATTGGTTTATGCTTATGATATGTGTATGATTTATGTTTATGAATTCGCTTGAATAGATCACCACTGAGATCGTGAATCATATCCTATAAGGGATTCGATCCCTTGTTGTCTTGTAGAGCAATGTCATGAACTCTTATGCTTACGATTTCCATTTATTTTTATCTTGTATGACTGTTAATGAATGTTGAGTATTTGCTGAACAGGGGTTTTATGCATGATGTCTCTGTAAGGGGATTAAAATCTTGGTTTACAGTGATACACAATGTTTTAGTTTTAGTTTGATAAATGAATTGAATCTTGGTTTATGGTAATATACAGCATTTTAGTTTGATAATGAATTGAATGACAGCGTTGTAACTAGGTAGACTAGACTTAGCTAATGATCCTTTATGTCTATATACTTTAGACGCATGCCTCTACGTCTACGCACCCTGGTCGATAATAAATATAGCCCATTCTAGCACCCTAGATAGGACACTACATTTTGGCGCCGTTGTCGGGGAGGCGTACTTAAAGGATTTAAAAAGAAAAAAAAAATTCAATAAACAAAAACACAGTTAGAAATCATGTTCATTTATGCCTAGATTTAGAGACAGTCAAGGTAGATTCATAAAAACCCCCCGCCATTAAAAAACTAACCCATCATCATCAGGAGCAGACTCTTTAAGGAATTCAACACCAGCTGAGGAGCTCATCATACAAGCATTAGAGGATAAACAAATGTCAGGACAGAGACTTACTCTCATCGAAAGGAAAACTTTATTAACACATAAATCATAGAAGAAGTACTTTCCTAGGTCTTCCACACAAGGAGAAAGTAGCACAGTGACCGAATAATCTTTCTTTAATCTCCTCTTTAAAACAAACGACTATGACACATAGAAACCTATTAAGATGGCTGAGGAAGGAGATGGATCAGTACCACATCAAGGACATAGAGACGAAGAAGAGTCAACTTTTCCTTTTCCTATACATGAACCACAAGAATATGATGAGATCAAAATGAAGAACATACCTCCATCCGTGCCACCTAACTTTTATGGTATGGCTTCAAAAGATCCAGACTCATTCTTGTTCGAGTTTGACATTGTATGTCGAACATATGGCTATACAGATGATGCCCATAGGCTTACACTCTTTCCAGTGACATTAAAGGCATCAGCCTTAAGATGGTTCATGAGGCTTGGTGAGCATGCTATAGTTGATTGGGATGGCATGAGAAGAGTATTTCTAAGGAAATATCAACCTTACTGTAGATCCAAAGACTCTAAATATGACATCTTTAGAATGAGCCAACAAGAGGATGAAACCTTAGAGGAATACTTAGAACGGTTTGTTTATAACTTACAAAAATCCAAACACCGAACTATGCCTCTTGATTTGATCCGCACAATATTCTTGAAAGGCATCCGAGAGGAATACATGGATGACCTTAACTTGATGGGCAAAGGTGACATTTCTGTTTTACCCTTTGAAGAAATTGCTGACTTATGTGAAAAGTATTCAAGGAGCAAAGCTAAAATGGGAAAAACAACCCTGTCATCCAAAGTCACAAAATCTACCTCAACAAGTGTCACAAGGGCTGAAATAGGGAATATATTAGAAGAGTTTAAAACAGATCTGTTGAGCACACTAGGGAACCAAATTGACACTCTAAAAGCTAAAAAGAAACAAGAAGCTAAAGATTAGATAATGGCTATTTTCTGCCCAAAGTGCCGGAAGAAACATGCATTAAAAGACTGCCCACTAGAAAATATCCAAGTTTGTGCTTTCTGTACTGAACATCATGATATATTTAACTGTCCTAAAGTTAAGGTTTTGCAGAACTGTAATATGGTAGCTAATGCAGAGATGGAAAAATAGTATTACATGGGCGCAAAGAGACCATGGCAGCCAAGGCCAGTACCTCAAGGTATGTTTCCAAATCAAAATTTGCAATTTCCTGTAAATGATCAAATGTATGCACAGAATTCATGGAATGTACCCATGCCATGGCAGCACCAAAACCACCCACAGCAACAATGGAGACCATCTCAAAAGTACTCTCAATCTTATCATACATATCCTCAATCATACCCACCATATTCACAACCATATCAACAATACCATCAGCCGTATTCATCACATTCTCAACCATATCAGCAGTATCCTCAACAAGTTGTTTATCCGCCTCAACCTACTCAACAAGCACTGCCTGCTCCTCCACCAATAAATCCACCACAACTACAATTTCCAGCTAACTCACAACCTTCCAGACCCACTCAAATTCCTGCTCACACTGTCCCAAATCCGAATAATAGAGCAGAGAGGCCAGCCTACAGTGTAGAAGAGGGAACCTCATATCCCACACTACCCTTACAAAATATCAACTTGAGGTCTGGTAAGGTACTCCAAAAAGATTCTCCAATAACAGATAAGCGAGAAGAAAACACAGAAAATGAAAATGAAATAACAAATCAAAGGAAACCAAATGATGATACCAAATATAAGCAAATGCAACCATTGCATCCACCTTTTCCAGACCGATTGGTCCAAATCAAACCTCCACTGTCTATACCAAAGTTTGATGTCTTAGATGAGCTCAAAAATGTCTACATAAAAATTCCGCTACTGCAAGCTATAAAAGACATTCCCATATACACTAAAGCCATCAAAGACATGTGCCTCAAGAAGCCTGCTAGAAAAAGGATTGATCCTCAAACCATTCATGTTATAGGACATTTAGCAGGCCTTATGACCAATACCATCTCCATAGAAAAGTATGTTGATCCTGGCATTCCAAAAGTGACCACTATCATTAACAACA
>APFE030948328.1:26984-52532 GCA_000404065.3 Pinus taeda | reverse complement strand
CCTAAACTAAACATAAGTTCTACCGTCAGATCATCCGCCTAATGAACGGCTCAGATTGACTAGAAATTACTATACTTTTAGAAGACAAGTCCCCCCCGCGCCCCCCCACGTGGAGGGGTGTACAAAACTTCCTGGGGTATACATCCGGCTGAAACAAAGACTTCTGAACAATCATGCTCCACACACAACAGAAACATTTCATTCTTTTGAGATCACTTTTCACCATAATTGAGCAAAGATAGCCAGGAGAGATAGGAGGTAGAGCACAAAGAGAGGATCTGTGAACTATAGTAGCCCACGGTTCACAAGAATTACTTCTTTTTACCTGCAACCTCATTTTCCAAACAGATAAAGAGAGTGAAGTGGCCTCACCTTCCAGCTGGGTTTTCTCCCGAAAGGGTTTCCTAGAGCATAAATTATATCTTATATGTGTGTGTGAGATTATTTTTCCGTTCTCTACTTTTTTTCATAATTTTCAATCCCCTGCATGGATTAATTATAGTTGAATTTACAGATCTAGAATTTTAATAAAACTATAATAGTGTAAAAATTGAAAATTTTAATATATTATTATCATATCTATTGTGATGAACTGTCCAATTTAATATCCATGGTTGTTTACGGATAATTTAGTATAAGAGTAGGTTTATTTGGGTATTTTGTGGAGATTGAAGGGATCTAGATCGATGGGGCCAAAAATCGTAAAACCCTAGTAATGACCGACAAATTTGTAAACGACCCTCGTGATCCTACAAAGGTGAGGTTTACACAGTTGTAGAACAAGTCACGGATATCAACCGCAATGTAACCCTCCTCATGGAGGCATTGAATAATAAGCTAGGGATATTTGGAGAAGTTGGGGTTTCAAATGTAGAGGAAAAATTTGAATGGGGATTAGAAGATCAGGGAGAAATGAAGAACCAGTCGAAGAAAAAATCCGGAAAATATCAACCCAGTTCGAGTGCTGTGAATCAATCCTTGTTTAAAATGGAAGCAAAAGTCGATATCAAGCCATACCATTATGAGATCAACACTCTGAAGCTGAACCATTGGTTACAACAACTAGAAGTTTATTTCAACGTCTATCAGATTGAGGAAGGAGAGAAAATCTAATTTGTGCAGTTGAAATTGGAGGGCCATGCACTGACTTGGTGGGAGAGACACAAAAAAAACCCTGAGGTTGGAGGGAAAACCTCCAATGATTAAGTGGGAAGATTTAAAAACCCTCATTAAATTATTGGTTTATCCCACTGGGTATGTGGAGGACTAGTGGATCTAGGGGCATTACTTTAGACAAAAGCTAAGCCAAAGTGTGTAGGAGTACACCATGGAATTTATGAAGATGGTTATAATGTTGGGTATCTCTCCAAAGAACCTAGATGTGCTGATAATTTATTTGTGGGGTTTACAACACCATCTGTGTGAGAAGTTGATGTTGTTCAAGCCCAAATTAGTGGACGAGGCTTGTGTATGAGCTCATTATATGGATAAGATGGGCCTGAAAAGAGCACAATCAAGTGGATCAAAGAAGAAGGAGAAATAGGAAGCTTCTAAGGAGGGGAAGACGAAGAAAAAAGGGGGAAAAGATAAAAATACAACAGCCACAACATACCAGTGCAAAGATCCTAGCAACCACTGCAAACACTGCAAAATTAATGGCCATACAGAGGAGAAGTGTTGGAAGTTGCATCTAGAGCTAAAATCAAAGAACAAGAATAAAGATAATAAGATGAAGAATCACATGACTGCAGATTCAAGCAACCAAGTTGAAAGGAGCTCAGACATGGATGAAAATATCGTTTGTACATCAATGCAGAAGGAGGTGAATTTGAGTAGCCTTGAGCAATAGGAAGAGAAAGAAATGACCAAAATATTCCATATAAAGATATAGGTCAAGAAGGAGAAGGTTGATGTTCTATTTAGCTCAGGATCACAGGTGAATCTCATTATAGTAGAGCTAGTTAAGAAGTTGGGATTGGAAGTTCATGACCATCCAAACCCATATCCATTGGGATGGGTAAATAACGATGAAGAGTTGAAGGTAAAAAAACAATGTAAAATTACATTTGATATTAGTGTTGATATTATTGATGAAGTATATCTATATGTGGTTCCCCTTAATGTACATGGAGTTGTGTTTTGGAGTCCATACATGTACATGCGAGATGTAATATTCATGATGAGAGCCAATCAATACCATCTTGTCAAGGATGGAAAATCGTTTATCATCAACGCGTACAAAGGCAAGCCAAAAATTTCACTGGTAAGTGCCAACCAAGCTAAGAAATTGATCAATTCTAGCAAGAAGTATGTTTTATTATTTTAAGAGAAATTCAGTTTGAAGAGAAGTAAACAAGAGGCAAGGTGTCCCTGGAGGGAGCGTACTCAAAAAAATAAACAACAATTGGAGGAGTTATTACAGGCCTACAAGGATGTGTTCTGAGAGCCCAAAGGGTTACCACCTAAGGGATAAGTGGAACATGAGATCCAACTATTGTTGGACGCCCTAATGTCAAATATTGGGTTGTACAAGCAATTTGTTATAGAAGCAAGTGAGATGGAGAAACAATTGCAACAAATAATGGAACAATGTGTCATTTGACCGAGTACATATCCATGTGGGTCACCCATTGTCATTGTTCCAAAGAAGGACAGGACTTGGCAAATGTGTAAAGATTACAGGGCATTGAATAAAATAATGCTTAAGAATAGATACCCCTGCCCAGGATAAACAATATGCTAGATCAGTTGCAGCAAGAAAAGTACTTCACCAAGCTGGACTTGAAGTCTGGATATCACCAGGATTGAGTCAAAGAAGAAGATACATGGAAGACCACATTCCAAACCGTGAAAGGTTTGTATGAGTGGTTAGTTATGCCATTTGGCCTATATAATTCACCAGCTACATTTATGAGATTAATGAATGATGTACAACACTCTTTTATAGATTCATTTGTTATTATCTATTTGGATAATACACTAGTATATAATGCTACCTTGGAGGAGCATATTTCACATTAAACAAAGGTGGTGGAAACATTTAAGAAGCACCAACTGCTAGAAAATCTCAAGAAGCACGAGTTTGCGTAGCAGTCCTTGGTGGAGGAGAATTGAAGATATATCCTTCCAAGATGGAGGCCATCATGAAATAGTCAGTGCCTACTAATGTTTCTGAGGTTAGGAGTTTCATTGGGCCAACATAGTACTTGAGGAAGTTCATAACCTCATTTTCAGTGGTAGCAACACTACTCCATGCCATAACAACAAGTGGCAAGATTTTCCAGTGGGGAAAAGGTCAGTAGAAGGCTTTTGAGGGGCTAAAGAAGAAGTTCTATCAAGCACCAGTTCTGGAATTACTAAACTTGGAGCGCCCCTTTGAAGTGGAGACAAATGCGAGTGGGTATGCTATGGGAGTTGTCTTGATGTAGGGAGGAAGGGCCATTTGTTACCATTTTGAAGTATTTCATGGAGAAATTATTAACTACCCTACCTATGATAAGGAGCTCTATGTCATGGTGCAATTTGTGAAGAAGTGGAAGCACTATTTGATGGGAAAGGAGACAGTAATCCACATAGATCACTAGTTGTTACAGTACTTTTAGGCCCAAAGTAAGCTACAATAGACCAGGCATTACAAGTGGATGGGATTTTTACAACAGTTTCATTTGGTGATCAAGTATAAGAAGGGAAGCACAAACAAGTTGGCCGACATGATTTCAAGGCCACCCAAATCAAAGATCATAGCTTTGGGGACTCTTATGCACATGGATCCATTCACCCATGATGCATAAAGAGAGGCATATTCAGAGGATGAGTACTTCAAGGAGGTGTATCAACAATTGTAGATTTAGAGTCATTTGCACGATGGAGACAACACCATTGACTACCATCTCTAGGATGTGTTACTCAACACATTGGATAATTTATGTGTTCCTAAAGGTGAGTGACTGCAGCTGATTAGAGAGGCTCCCACCTCCAAGGTTGTAGGCCCTTTGGTGTAGGGAAGACTATGGTTAACTTGCAAATGTATGTGTATTGGCCTAAGATGCAAGAGCATGTAGCTAGGTTCATAAGAGGATGTATGCTTTGTTGTAGCAGCAAGCCTAAAAACATGAAACAAGATCTATATCATCCCTTACATGTACCTACTCGTCCTTGGGAAATAATTTCCATGGAATTTGTGGAAGGTTTACCGACAACCAGGAAGGGACATGATTACTTGTTCGTGGTAGTTGACAGATTAAACAAGATGTGTGTTTTGGTGCCTTGTAAAAAGACCATAAGCGGAAAAGAAGCAACAAACTTGTTCTTTAGATAGGTCCGTGTGAACTTTGGGATACCAAGGAGCATCATTTTAGACAGGGATACAAGATTTCTCAGTGCATTCTAGAATATATTGTGGGAGAATATGGACACAAAGTTGAAGAGATATAAAACATTCCATCCATAGACAGATGGGCAGGCATAAGTAGTCAATAAGAATTTGGTGCAACTTCTTAGGGGATGCAACTAGAAGCATCTGAAGACATGGGATGAAAATATGGTATATGTAAAACATTCTTACAATAGAGTAGTGCACACTTCTATAGGAAATTCCCCATTTGAGACTTGTTTTGGATATTTTTCACCTTAACCTTTGGATATTACATATGGGAAATAAGGAGGAGTGAGGGAAGATCTTAAAGGTGATGCTTAGAGGACTAAAAAATTTATAGAGAAGATCGGGAAAATCCATCTACAGGTACAAGACACCCTACAGAAGTCATAAGAGAAGTATAAGGCCATGCATGATCAACAATGAACAGAGAAATCGTTCAAAGTGGGAGATAGATAATGGCTACAATTGAACAAGGAGAGGTTGAAGGGTCCTAGTAATAAAATCAAGGCTCTGAGGTATGGTCCCTTTGAGATACTGAAAAAGGTGGGTGATAATGCCTATTGACTCAGTTTACCAATGTATATGTGCATTTACTCAGTTGTGAATGTAGATAATTTGAAACTCTATGAGACTTCCATGCTAGATCAAGAAGAGTAACATGTCCTACCTTCGATGGAGTATTTGGCACTAGACGCTCAGGCAAAATTGAACAAAGATACATTTTTGCAGAATAGGTTCAGAACTACAAGAAAGGGGCAACATGACCTTTGGCAGAATGGGTTGAAGGGACAACTTCCAGGCAAAGTTGAATGGTACACCAGAGAGAAGGTGGAGGAAAAATTTCCTCACCTCATTCAGTAAAAGATTTTGGGGACCAAAATCCTGGCAAAATAGGGAGGTGTGATCTCGATTAGATCATTATATTGTTTTTCATCCATCTCAATGCATTAAGAGTGGAAAAAGTAATGGAATCATCTCACAAGGTCGTTTTTACTAGCGGGAGCCATTTTGGCAAAACGAGGGTCTGAAACCTTCTGGGAGAATTTTCAGGAATCAAACGACATTTTTTGGAGGTAAAAAATTGCCACTTTGGCGCCACACCTTTTCATTCTATTCTACACACAGATATATTTCCAACGACGTAAGAAGCGCATCAATCAGAATCCATATGCAGAAGTTATGCCACTCAAAAGTTGACCTCCCTGTTTTCACACCTATAGTTCTGGAGGATGTCGCGTCAGCCCCCATTATTCATGGAAAAGGGGAAAGCACGTTTTTTTATGTAAAAGACTCTAGAAGATTCTATATTATAACTCTAGTGAAGAGTTGATGTAGTCAAACTTAACCACTAGTAGGGTATCAGACTGTGTTATAATCGAGCCACTAGGAGGAAGAGGCATACCATTCTTTCGAGAGCATTTTGTTTCATAGTTGAAAAAATATATGCAGGAGAGATAGGAGGTAGGCCACACAGATAGGATCTATGCATTGTAGCATCCCACGTGCCATAGGTATTACTTCTTTGTACATGCAACCTTATTTAATAGACATAGAAAGAGAGCGAAGCGACCTCACCTTTCAGTTGGGTTTCATCTCAAAAGGGTTTCCTAAAGCATATATTGTGTCTTATGTGTGTGTGTGAGCTTATATTTTTGTTCTCTAATTTTATTCATAATTTCTATTCAACTGCATGCATTAATTACAGTTAAATTTACAGATCTAGAAGTTTAATAAAATTGTAATACTGTAAGAATTTAGAATTTTAATATATTATTATCAGATTTGTTGTGACAAACTTTCCAGTGGAATACTGAAGAGGAATGTTTTCTAGATGAGATGTTTAAGGTATAAGAGTCATTGGGATACTCTTTCTTTTAGAAGGAATGTCTACTTTGCTAGGCCTATGACTAGAAGACTCTAAACTGGAATAATACTTAGAAGTGTCTCGATGAACAATTTTAACTTTGGATTTGAAAATTTCTTATCAAAAATTATTGAAGCATGTAATTCAAATTATAATGATAATGAATCAACTCCTCCCCGGTAACAACACCAAAAATGTCAGTACAAAATCTAGCGTTGTGGTGTAAAATCTCAGTAGGCACTATAGGTCTCAAGGAAACAATGAGATCAGACACCACTATCACCTCAATGGATTATACCAGCTATTTTGTGGTTAGATACCATCCCCACAAGGGAGGATTCCCCAAAAATTCTTATAGGGTTAGATGATTAAGGATCCTAGGCCAAATGGTTCTCTAGGGAGCTTTCAAAACATACACCCAAGACTCATATTCAATTAATAAAGGCTCAAGGTGAAAAATAAATGATGTATTAGAGGAACTCTTTGCAAAGCCTTGGAGGCTAAAATCATGTGTAAGGATGATCAAGTAAGTTTTTCCACTAGCCACCATCAACTTATAACATACCATAGTAAATTAGGTTTTCAAAAATATGCAGGTTAATAACATGCAAAACATTACAACAACTGTAAAACAACCTATTAATAGTAAGATCAAAAAAATGTTGAGGATGTTAGAGGAGGTAATAGTTTGTATTTAATGGTTGTAAATGCGCAAAACAACACAAATACTCTAGGCGTTAGCCTTGATTGAGGGTAAAACATGCATGAAATGATATATTTTTCTTTTCAAACATTAATAGATGTTATTCCTACCTAAAAGACAATAAAGTGTAGGTGAAATTATGTTATAAAGTGCATATTTTACTAAACCCTAACCCTAGTTCACCATAAAAGAAATAAAAATGGAAAAATTAGGTTGATCGACACATATACACTAGTTCCTTTAGTCAATTAGGCAATGGTGTCTATATGACAAGCTTTATGCAAGAGGACCTTGGACATAGAGGGTTGAAAGGAAGTTTACTTTGCCTCAAAAACTGTAACAAATTTCTTATTTAGAATATTTAAGGTCAAAGGGTGAAAATTTAAACCCTCTAATGGATACTTGATGACAAATTTGTAATAAACAAATAAGAAATAGGAGTTGATTAAGGATATTGGAATTTTTAATATGGCATGTAAAAAACCCTAATTTCAGTGATTTCATGCAAAATGGAAGAATATAAGATTAAAAATTACACTATTCAAGAAAATGTGCTTCCATCAATCTATAAAAAGTCTTATCCATGCAAAATATATCCTTTCTAGACAATTCACACTCCTGCTTAGCTATTGTGTTCAAGAGTAAAGAAGAGAAATCCATAGAAATCCTTCTCCATGCAAACTATATCCTTGCCAAGGCAATTTAACTCCTGCTTAATAGGGAAAAAATTAGGGGCTAATATTTGCAGGGGGATAATTTTCTATACTTTTTCCAAAAAAAATATTCACCAATTTCCTTTTTTTCTAAAAATAACTCGCCCAAGATTTATAGTATGGAATTATTTTATCTTAAAAATTGCTAAGATCTTATATAGAATTATATAATATGATAAAAATTTAGATATTTTTACAGAAATATCATCAAACATTTTACAACTTTTCTACTAGAGATTACTAAGATTCATCAAGATTTCTAAACTTTCAAATAGATATCCATCCTTAAAATTTTCCCTGCTACTTAGCTATAGTGTCTGAGACAAAATAACATAGCTAGTGTTCACTCTTTGCAAGAGAGGTAAAATGAATGTGTATTACAATTATCCAAGGGAATTCAACTCCCCTCTATTTATAGTAGGGTAACCAAGTCAAGTTTCTCTTAATTTAAAATCAAAACCCTAAAAATAACCTTAAGCATTCAAGAGGAGATAAACTAATGAAATTATGAAACATAATAAAAAGATATCATTTCTACACATTTGTGGGACAAATAGCTCTCAAACATGACATAATAATCATTTAATGAGCATCTCCATTAAGAAAGATGACAAAATTAGTAAGCCATGACCCCTCATACCAGACGTCATCATTAAGAGGCCATGCATTATCATCCTAGGGTATGCATAGGTGACATGACAACCATAGAGCATGGCATCATCATTAAGAAAAGGTGTTCCAACTCTCCAATGTGTCTTAAGTGATCATCATCCTCATTTGGAGTATAGAACCAGAAAACACCCATAAAGTAGATATAAGACCAACCTAGGGTAGCACTGGGTCCTCAGAGGCACATATGAATCTTGTGAATGATTTGACTTCTTGGCTCAATTTTTGATCATTTTCAAGTTTGAAAGAGGTCATATGTCCATGTGCAGGCTCCCCAAAGTCCAATGTTCATCTTTTGTGGGGGGGGGGGACTTTGAGACTTCAAGTTCACAAGTGCTCTCATGTTGGGCTAGAAGTCCTCTTTATTGTGTTGCAAAAGGGGTAAGACATCCATCAAAGGATATATAATCCCTAAAACATGCCCTAAAGATCAAGTGAGACCAACAATGTTAGGTAAATAAACCATTAAAATATCACAATGGACCACATTCAATGCTACATGCATAAAAATACTTCACACAAACCTCATCTTCAAATATATTTCTAGTTGATGATTTGTAAGTTACCACACTTGTGGTACAAACGATTATACAATTATCCCTCTTAGGTTCTTCCAACCTTAGGGGGAAGTATAATTCCTAGGTAAGCCCATCAATCGATAAGTGCATGTGGTAATGTGTACATGGAATGGGAGACTTCAAAGAAGATTCCACTTCCTTGGTGCTAGTTGAAAGAGGTCCAACATTTGAATGTAATGATGATAAAAGGGAACAATCCTGAAAACCTGAGTTACCCCTTTCCTCAACCTATTTTTACCATCCCTCTAGTGTTTTACTTTAATCACATTTTTTTTTAATATTCTTGCGTAACTTGGTTAACTAGCTTGCTTAATGCTTTTTCAATACCCCTTAAATATGTAGTGGTTTATTTCTCATCAAGGTTGGAACATTTATGATTTCATTTGATTTAGAGAGAGTATACTATGCTTAGGGATTGGTTGATGCATAATGAGGGGGGTAAAGCTTAGCTTTTCCCACATGCTTAAAATTTGTTATAACTCAAACTTGTAAAAAATAGCTAAGCCAAGGGAGAAGCCACACCTTTGAGAAGAAGACACAATGAGATAACGAGATCTTAGTGATTGGGTGAAGGACATTCATGCAAGTGTACAACCAGAAGAGGACAAGATTATGTAGCAACATGCGAAATCATCCAAGTGGAGGTAATAGCTATATAGGGGAAAATCAAGTAGGTTGAGGTTCATATTAAGTCGTACAATAGAGAAGGGCACATATTTTATCAATAATGTAGTTGTAAAATAGTGTGGAGATGTTTTACAAGTCATACAAGTCACATAAGTGGGCATCAAGTGGTCTGTGGGTGATTCAAAAATTTTTGGGAGGATCATACAATGTGTACAAGTGCCTAGCTTATTCCCAATTTTTTGTTGTAATAAAGTTTTTCTGAGTGCACTATTTTCTCAGTAAGGGAGCCATTAAGGGTCTAGATATTTACTACATGAAAGGTAGATGTTGAAAGGAAAACATTTGTGTATTTTGCTGTGGAAATCAGATGTTTTATTTTTGTTGTTCTATTAATTTATTTGTCATTTTAAATCCTAGTGGTACTTTTTATTTAATAAAGCTTAAATTTAAATTTGAAATCAGCAAGGAAATTTACTAGGACATAATTGGTCATTTACCAGGGTTAGAAAATTAAGCAATCAAACATATCAAAGGGGAAATGAGCATGCTAAAATATGACAGAGTAAAATAGGGAAAGCAACTAAGCAGCAAACAAGTCATTATATTTCATTAAGAAAATTAGCATACATTCAATCATTCCAATATTTCCATTTAAAAGAAGGGTATTCACTTGGACATGAAGACATAAAATCACTAGTACACATTAAAATATCAATGATATTTGAAATGAGTGAATGGAAATGTAGTCGTAACGAAGCAATGACAGCCATGAACCTGTTAGAAAATTGGAAAGGCAAAAATATTTTCTTATATTGATAATTACTTGTGATATTATTATGTTCTTATTAACTTTTTATGTTCTTCCTTTATCTTCTTCTCGTCAAGCAATCATCAAAACAAAAACATGAAGATCATGGACACTAGATGTAAGCACTCAGCCAGGGCTAAAACCTCGATATAGGGGAAAACCCAGTCAAGGACTCTTCCTTCAACAGAATCCAAATGAGATAGACCAAAACCATATACCAACAAACCTTCTTCCTCCACCAAGTCAAACGTCCAATATTATTTAGTAGTCTCTTCTTATTCAACAACTTCAGCCCAACAACAATACAAAAATTCAACTTCCTAGCTACAGAATTTTGACCCCCAACTACAGAATTTTGACCCCCAACTACAGAATTTTGGCTCAACTTCAACTCTATAGTTTTTGGTCCCTCTAGCAACTTCACACATGTGATAGAGAGAGATAATTTTGACTTCTTATGCTTTAGAGAGGTCTCCTTCTTCGCTAGCCATTTCCTCTTATTTCCTTAAAATTCACACTTTTTATAGCCCCAAAAATTGTAGATCGATTTTGATGAGTGAGAGTGACAAATAAGGTCAAATTTCTATCTTTATATAGGTGTTTCTGCCCCTTTAGGTCGACTTGTCCAGTTTGAGGCCGACTTGGTGGAGGAGGCCTAATTGACCTATTTTATAATAAAATAAATTTCTTCTTTGACAAATAGAGACCAAGAAGGGTCTTTTACAATATGATGTGGACAATGACACTTGAAATAAACCCTAAAAGCCTTCAATGGAGGTGTTGAACTAGAAACAATTGACCTAAGAATGAAACCCATGCTTTGATAAGTCAATTTCTTAAATAATAAAATTTCTTTTTCTCTCTTTTGATATATATATTTCATTATGACTCAAATACAATTATGAAGACTGGCACTAGTTAAATTCTTTAACACTCCCTCATGACTAGGGGTGTATTCATAATTACATATATGTAGGGGTACATGGAAGATCTCAAAATGAACTACAAAGAGTTCTAGTGCACTCAGTGTTGCAGACTAGATACCTGACTAGGGTATTCTATTTGGGTGGGACTAAGATGGACTCAAGCTTTCAGCCACTCTAGGTACCATCAGGCTTACTAGCTAACCATTACCCCAAGGAACTAGGTGTGTATCCAAGGTTGGATATCCATGACCAACACCACCCTCCCTCTTCGGGTTCTAGACATCAACACATATGTCGACCAGATGTCATCCCAAGCATCCACCATTATATGCTTCAACCCTCCTTATCAAACTAGATATATCCATTTTTCCAAACATGTTTCTAGAGTTTTCAACCTTTTTATGAAGATATTTACTTGTACAAACACAAAACCCAATCAATAATAAACTTTCAAATATACATACAAGTAAATCCAAACCTTCGGGGTCCTCAATCATTTTGATGTTACTTTCATCATCAAGTTATATACAATTTGTAGGAAGCTTTCTTCTTCTTTCATTTGTTCAACAACACCAAAGACATCTTCAGATATTTCTCAAGTATTTTTTTTACAACTTCATGAACATTTATCAATAGTACATTTTCTTACTTCAAAGTATTCATTGTCATAATATGCCCTCCCTCTCAACTGGGGAGATATACCCTTTATTCTATCCAACCCCACTCTTAACTTGGGGAAATCAACCACTTATTTTATAACATCAGAGAACCTTTCATGGCTTTTATTCCTTCTTACGATATAGATGTTATCTTGATCTTCATCGTTCACATAATTTCCAACATCAGGCTTATCATTATTATCAAGTCATCTTTACTTACTGACATCTTCAACATTTTGAAGATTATGTACCTGCAATTTTTTTTATAGCAAGTATGAACCTACAAAAGCATGAACTTAACTATATCATAATCATATGAAATCATTTTGACTTATAGACATTAAAAACCTAAACCTAATTAGGTTCATAATCAACAAAAGTTACATCTCTTTACATACAAGACTTCAACTTCTTGCTAGGGTTTTCCCATAAACCCTAGACTCCATCTTCGAGACGCAAAGCCTTAGATAACAATAATTCAATCAAATAACAATCCTAAAATACATCTAAGGTTTCACCAATTTTCAGAATTTACATGCCAAACTCTACTAGGGTTAGTTGCAAACCCAAGATTTTATAAAACAAAATCATATCGAAAATTAAAAACAACACCATCATCTCCTAGAATATAAATTTCTACTAGGGCTTCACTACATACCCTAGAATTCATAAAACATGAGCATTAACACATATATATATCTGGGATCACATTATCATGTACTAACATCTCATATCAATATCGTTACCTACTAGGTAAACCCAAGACACAAACATCAATACATCAACAATTTTCACTAGGCTAGGATTTCGATCAAACATATGAACATACATCTTCATTCCTAGGATCTTACTATAATATTTATAGGGGTTCTACCAAACCATAAAGTTATATGGTTTCAATACATAACTTATACATTATCAACAAACCCTAAATGTCTAGGGTTTTTATCATAACAATATCAAAACCTAAACATCAAAGTATAGAATCAACAACCCTACATAAACTAGGGTTTCATAATCAATATTAGCATACCCTTAGCAACAAGAGGCTAGGGTTTTATAGTGAACCCTAAAGTTTAGGATTACACAATAATGATCAAATAATATCATGAGGGTAGATTCAATCTAATGATTAATCACCCTAACAAGAATCTTTTTGATTCAAAACCCTAGAGATAACGATGTCAATCATGTAAAGAAAATTTCAAAAGAAGAATGATCATACCTTTTATATGAAGATAACTTTATAACAAAGATTATAGCCTAAGACATACCTTGATTTTTTCCTTAACAAACCTTGTAGGACATCAATTATTAAAGGGTAGAACTTCTTTGATGCTTCAAGTCTATTCTTTGAAGTCTCATCCATAACCCTTGAGCATTCAACATGCTTTCCTAACTGAGGAAAAGATAAAGAGAAAGGTTATTAGAATACCATACAAACAAATCTTGATTTGAGGAGGAAACCAAACATGAAAAGATGATACAAAGAACAAAATACTTATCTTTTTGGTGATGGTGGAGGCTCCCTCTTAAATTAATCCTTTTGAGGGATACCTACAACCTATCAAAATAATTCAAAAGTGTTCTAACAAGACATGTTAGACCTAAAAACTCTAGAAATCAAAACTCAAAGTAAATACAAGACTAAGAAGTATATGTATGATAGGAATTAGTAGTATAAGTCCTTGAATTCCGATTCCCCAGTCTTATTCTTCTTCGGTGGTTCTTCATCAACAATATTTGCTTTGATACCATGTTAGAAAATCAGAAATACAGGAATATTTTCTTATATAATGATAATTACTTGTGATATTATTATGTTCTTATTATCATCTTTATGTTCTTCCTTTATATTCTTCTCATCAAGCAATCATCAAAGCAAAACATGAAGATCATGGACAATAAATATAGGCACTCAACCAGGGATAAAACCCCTATGCAGGGAAAAACCCAGTCAAGAACTCTTCCTTGAATAGATTCAAAATGAGGCAGACCAAGATCCTAGACCATTAAACCTTCCTCCACCAATTCAGCCTTCCAAGATGATTTAGTAGTCTCTTATTATTCAATATATTCAACCCAACAACAATCCAAAATTTTGACTTCCCAGCTACAAAATTTCGACCTCTAGCTATAGAATTTCATCTCAACTTCAGCTTTGCATTTTTTGTCCCTTCCAGAAGCTTCACACGTGTGTGTGTGTGTGTGTGTGTGTGTGTGTGTGTGTTTGTGTGTGTGTGACAGAGAGAGAGAGAGAGAAAGAGAGAGATAATTTCTAACTTTTATGCTTGAGAGAGGCCTCCTTCTTCGCTAACCCTTTCCTCTTCTTTCCTTGAAATTCACACTTTTTCTGGCCCTAGAAGTTGCAGATCGAACTTGATGAGTGAGAGTGAAAAATGAGGTCTAGTTGTTTCCTTTATATAGGTGTTTATGCCCCTTTGTTTAGTCTGACTTGGTGGAGGAGGCCCGATTGACCTATTTTACAATAAAATAAATTTCTTCTTTGACAAATAGAGACCAAGAAGGGTCTTTTACAATATGATATGGACAATGACACTTGACATAACAACCTAGAAGCCTTCAATGGATGCTTTGACCTAAACAAATTTGACCCAAGCATGAAACCCATGCTTCAATAAGTCAATTTCTTAAATAATAAAATTACTTTTTCTTTCTTTTGATGAATATATTTCATTATGACTCAAATACAATTATGAAGATCGACGTTGGTTACATTCTTCAACACTCCCTCTTAATTAGGGACGTGTCCCTAATTACATATATATTGGGTACATGGAAGATCTCAAAATGAACTACAAAGAGTTCTAGCACACTCAATATTGCGGACTAGATACCTGGCCAGGGTATTCTATTCAGGTGGGAATAAGATGGAATCACGCTTTCATCCACTCTAGATACCATCAAGCTTACTAGATAACCATCAACCTAGGTATCTAGGTGTGTATCCAAGGTCAGAACTCTATGACCAATGCCACCCTCCCTCTTCGGGATCTGGACATCAACACATAGGCCGACCAGATGTCATCCCAAGAAACCACCATTAGATGCTTCAAACTCTCCCTATCAAACTAGATATATCCATTTTTCCAAGCATGCTTCCAGAGTGTTCAACATTTTTTTGAAGAGATTTACCTATAAAAACACAAACCCCAATGAATAATAAACTTTTAAATATACATACAAGTAAATACAAACCTTCTGGGCCCTCAATCATTTTGATTCTAATTTCATCATCAATTTATATACAATTTGTCGGAAGCTTTCTTCTTCTCTCATTTCTTCAAAAAAACCAAATACATCTTCAGATATTTCTCAAGTCATTTGGTTACAACTTCATGAACATTTATCGATAGTACTTTTGCTTCAAATTATTCACTATCATAATATGCCTTCCCTCTCAACTGGGGAGATATACCTTTTCTTTTATCCAAGACCTCTCTTAACTTAGGGAGATCAACCACTTATTTTATAACATTGGAGAACCTTTCATGGATTCTATTCCTTCTTATGGTATTGATGTTATCTTTATCTTCATCATTCACATAACTTCCAACATCATGCTTATCAATATTATCAAGTCATCTTTACTTATGAACATCTTCAACATCTTGAAGATTATGTACCCGGAAAAATTTTAATAGCAAGTATGAACACACTGAAGCATGGAGTTAACTATATCAGAATCATATCCAAGCATTTTGACTTTGGACATTAAACACCTAAACCTAATTAGGTTCATAATCAACAAAAGTTACATCTCTTTACATACTAGACTTCAACTTCTTGCTAGGGTTTTGTCATAAACCCTAGAGTCCATCTTCGAGACACAAATCCTTAGCTATTGGTAATTCAATCAAATAACAATCCTACTATACATATAAAGTTTCACCAATTTTCAGAATTTACATGCCAAACTCTACTAGGGTTAGTTGTAAACCCTAGATTTTATAAAACAAAATCATATCGAAAATTAAAAACATCATCATCATCTCCTAGAATATCAATTTTTACTGGGGCTTTTTTACATACCCTAGAATTCATAAAACATGAGCATAAACACATATACATATCTAGGATCACATTATCATGTACTAATATCTCATATCAATATCCTTACCTACTAGGTAAACCCAAGATATAAACATCAATACATCAACAATTTTCACTAGGCTAGGGTTTCGATGAAACATATGAACATACATGTAGGGCTTCATTCCTAGGATCTTATAATAATCATTATAGGGGTTTTACCAAACCCTAAAGTTCCATGGTTTCAATACATAACTTAGAAATTATCAGCAAACCCTAAAGGGCTAGGGTTTTTTTTTATCATAACAATATCAAAACCTAAACATCAAATAATAGAATCAACAATCCTAACTAAACTAGGGTTTCATAATCAATATTGACATACCCTTAGCAACAAGAGGCTAGGGTTTTACAGTGAACCCTAAAGGTTAGGGTTACACAAGAATGATCAAATAATATCATGAGGGTAGATTCAATCTAATGATTAATCACCCTAAAAAAAATCTTTGTGATTCAAAACCCTAGACATAATTATGTCAGTAATGTAAAGAAAATTTCTATAAAAGAATGATCATACCTTTGATATGAAGAGAAATTTATATTAAAGCTTATAGTTTAAGACATACCTTGAGTTGTTCCTTAACAAACCTTGTAGGACATCAATTCTTAAAGAGCAAAAATTATTCCATGCTTCAAGTCTATCCTTTGAAGTCTCTTTCATAACCCTTGAGCATTTAACAAGATTTCCTAACTGAGCAAAATATAAAGAGAAAGGTTATTAGGATACAATACAAATAAGTCTTGATGTGAGGAGGAAACCAAACATGAAAAGATGATACAAAGAACAAAATAATTAAATTTTTTGTGATGGTGGAGGCTCCCTCTAACTAATCCTTTTTAGAGATACCTACAACCTATCAAAATAATTCAAAAATGTTCTAACAAGGCATGATAGACCTACTATCTATAGAAATCAAAACATAAAGGAAATACAAGACTAAGAAGGATATGTATCATAGGACTTAGTAGTATAATTCCTTGACTTCTTATTCCTCAACCTTACTCTTCTTTGGTGGTGCTTCATCGGCAATATTTTCTTGATCCTTATCTCTCTTCTTATTCCTTGGATTCTCACGACAATGGCATTTATAATGACCCATATTATGGATATGATAACATTCATTCTTTTTGAGGTCAAATTTCTTCTTTGGTCCTTTTCACTTCTCGAAGGTTCCCTTGTTATGATAAGCAGAATAGGCATTAGATAAGTTTTATTCTTCATCCTCCTTGTTGTATACTGACAATACTTGAGCTTCTTCTTGATTGCATGCATTCCACATTTGTTCAAATGTTGGAGTATCCTTCCAACTGTTAAATCTTAATGCAAAGAAATTCCAAGTTTTAATAGTCCTAGAAGAGCAATATTTATGAGCTCCTTTTCTGGGACAACTTCATCTATTGATTGGAGTTCATCTTTGATTCTATATATCCTTATAAATTAGGATGATACATATTGTCTTTTTTCATCTTAATATTTCTTAATTCATTCTTGAGACTTTCTATTTGACCAATGTTCTTAATGTTGAATAATTTGGAAAGAGCCTCATACATTTGTTGAGTGGAACCTATGCTGGATATGCATGGGATGAGGTTGTCCTTTACTCCATCTACTATTAGGTTCATGGACAAAATTTCGGTTTCTTTGAATTTTGGTTTCTTTGCTTCATCTATAGACTTCTTGACTTTTCCTTGAACAAGATCCAAAACTTTGTTCTTTTCAAGGATGAGATCTATCTTCTTTTTCGAGGCCCTGTAGTTGGAGGCTCCTTCTAGTTTGTTTTCTCCTTTCATTGAGTTTGCCATAGTTCCTATAGATAATAGACTTATCTCCTTATATGATCCTTTTTCCTTAATGACCTTTCTTTGATCTACTCTTCCTCAATAGATCTTCAACCTGCGTTTTTCCTTCTTCTTCAACTTAGTTTTAATACCATGTTATAAAATCGAAAAGCCAAGAAGATTTTCTTATATACTGATAATTATTTATGATATTATTATGTTGTTATTATCATCTTTATGTTCTTCATTTATCTTCTTCTCATAAAGCAATCATAAAATAAAAAACATGAAGATCATGGACACCAGATGTAGGCACTTATCCATGGATACAATCCATGTACAAGGGAAAATCTAGTCAAGAACTCTTCCTTCAGTAGATTCAAAATGAGCTAGACCAAGACCCTATACCAACAGACCTTCGTCCACCAAGTTAGCCTTCCAAGATGATTTAGTAGTCTCTTCTTATTCAACAACTTCAACCCAACAAAAATCCAGAAATTTTCCTTCCCAGCTACAGAATTTCGACCTCTAGCTATAGAATTTCAGCTCTACAGTTTTTGGCCCCTACAATAGCTTCCCAACTTTACATGAGATAGAGAGAGAGAGAGAGAGAGTGAGAGAGAGAATTTCAGAGAATTTCAATTTTTTATTCTTGAGAGAGGCCTCCTTCTTCGTTGGCCCTTTCCTCTTCTTTCCTTGAAATTCACATTTTTCTGGCCCCAGAAGTTGGAGATCAAACTTGATGAGTGAGAGTGAAAAATGAGGTTGAGTTGTCTTTATATAGGTGTTTCTGCCCCTTTGTTTATGCTAAATTGGTGGAGGAGGCCTAATTGACCTATTTTACAATAAAATAAATATCTTCTTTGACAAATAGAGACCAAGAATGGTCTTTTACAATATGACATTGGCAAGGACACTTGACATGAACCCTAGAAGCCTTCAATGGAGGCTTTGACCTAAAAAAAATTGACCCAAGCATGAAACCCATGCTTTAATGATTCAATTTCTTAAATAATAAAATTTATTTTTCTTTCCATTGACAAATATATTTCATTATGACTCAAATACAATTATGAAGACTGACACTAGTTACATTCTTTAACAAAACCCAACTAGGAAGTTACACATAAACCCTCAAGAAAATTTGCTTTTAATTGATCATAGTTTGATTCTAATTGCTAAAAGAATTGGATCATTTCTCAGTTTATGTTTCATAATTTTTTGAAGGTCATGCTTAACTTTTTTGTATTCTTTAATTTTATTGGAGTTTTTCTAAAGAAAAATATAATTAAATTTCAAACCAAATTTAGGAAATATGAATTATTCTAAGAAAATACGCTAGAGATTTAGATTTAACGAAAAAAAGAAAAAAGAAAACAACATACACCCAAGTTAGATTTCAGTGTTGTAATTATGTCTTTGCTTATTTTCATTTATTCTATAAAGAATGTTGTCAATAACACAAACAACAATGAACTTAGTCGAATTTATATCTATTAAACATTAGATACATGGAAAACATAGTGTATTTATAAATTTGCTTCATTTAAGTCACATTTGACGTTGGCCACTCAACAAACACATATTCAACTGCCTTTGTGAACTAAACTAAGAAGAAATCAAACATTTCTATAGGTGGAGAGACAAGTGATGTTTCCACTATGATAGTGTGCTTGGCATATCATACAAATGCTTTGCAAGCTATAAATGCTTAAATGGGGAAATTGAACTCAAAATTGTTTTTACATAAAATTATAATTTGTCCCATGCATCATTTTAAGCAATTAGCATTTAATAGCATCATTTCTAGAGTGCTCATGTTTGTTACAATCAGTGTGCTAGAAAAATCTTGTTCATTACCATGAAAATATATAAGAATGTGACCATTGGCATATTTGATGTTAATGAACCATAATAAAATAATCTGAGGCTTCAGAAACTACCCTCAAGTGGAATAAGATAACATATTGGTATTGAAGATGCAACTCTAATTCAAAATTTTTCATACAACCAATGAGTAAATATAGCATGCCTTGCTTCAACCTTTTTCAACCACCATGGTAAAACAACAGAAGCATGCATACACATTTATTTTCATCTAAGAAAAAAACATAACCGCTTAAACATTAGCACAAACAAATTCATTATGAGATAATATTTGATGCTAAATTGAAGAGTTAAGGGTATTCTTAAGAAGAAAGCAAATAAAAATATACGAATTTAATTAGTGTTTACTTTCACACTAAGAAAAAAGGATACAAAATCAATGTAATTATCTTCAAATATAAGTTTTAAGTAGAATATCATTATAGAGTTTTCAGATAGAAATAATACTAGTCCAACTCGAGCAACACATATCAGAAAACAAAACCAATGGCATGAGCACATAGCTGGAAAAAATTTCAGCACTCTGCTGACCTAATATAGCTCAAATTGTTACAAGAAAGTATCCCATAGTAAAGATAACTTTGGCCACAAAAATACATAACCATAATATTATGTTCAAAATTACCTTTGCTTAGAGAAGCCTTAGTATCTCCATACCCTAGTCCCCATACCCACCTTCCTCACTATACCTTACATGTGTGGTCTTAACTTTACATAGAGAAACCTTAAGGTACCCCATACCCTTCACTCCCCCTACTCATCATCTCCCTTCCCTGCCTTGTGTACACATTCCATCTCTACATGTGCCAAAACTAGATGGACAAAAAACTCTAAGATAGTGCTTAGTACTTATATCAATTAGTGTTGTTTTAAGTAGCATTATTTCCTTGAACACGAAACCTTAAGGTACCCCATACCCTTCACTCCCTCTACTCACCATCTCCCTTCTCCGCCACGTATTCCATATCTACACGTGCCAAAACTAGATGGACCAAAAACTCCAACATATTGCTTAGTACTGATATCAATTATATCAACTAGTGTTGTTTTAAGTAGAAATATTTCCTTGAACATCTAAGAATGAAAGATGGAAACACACAAATCCAAAGAACCATATAAATAATAAATATGAGAGGTTAGCATGTGCCACAAGAGCTTAAGATAAATAATGCAATCTGATGAAGCACAAGGTCATAAGGAAAATGTATTAAACATGAATGCCAATGTGCCCAAACCTAAATGATTAAAATCTTCGACTTAAAATAACTTGATTTTATGCAAGGAATGCCTATGTATAGATTAAACAACCCTTTTTTGTATAATATATTTCTCCTAACAAGGATTTAATAAATGTTTGAAGGTATGTGGAACAAAGCTAGGGCATAGTACTTTCAGATTATTACATATAAGAAAAACCTAGCTTAGGCCTAACATTAATAATGACAAGTAACATATCAACGACTTTCGAACCATATTACGACCTATAAAACTGGATTCGTCCCCCTACCCTCTCGTGCCCCGAATTAGGTGAATCAGAAACTATTCGGTCGAATTCGTGTCCTTTCGATCATGTCCTTATCGAATACAATTGTGTCCCAATTCTGGGACATGAATACCAAAAAAACACTTTCCTGCGACGCTAAAATTCCGATCTGGCCATTCTATTTTCACATTAACCTGTATTCTTGGCTGCAGGTTTGTTGTGGGTGTGTGAGAGAAAAAAGAAAAGGGTGTGGGAGAATTTTCAAGGAGATTCAAGCAACAAGTGCATTTTCTCTCTATTTTTTTTGCTTTTTTATTACAATAGTTTTCATGTGCATTTATTTTACAAATTTGTGCATTTTTTGTTTATTTTTTTACAACATTCATGGCTCAATAAATGACAGTAGGGAAGGGGCAAATGAAGGGGAAGAATGTCCCCATTGGATATGCCCCTCCTTTTCCAATTTCATTAGGGTCTGTTGCAAGTGGGACTGCAACAAAATCTTCAAATGTTGAGGGAAGACAACATCCTTAAGATAACAAATCTCACTTGGGGAAATATGTCACAAGAGAGAAAGGGACAAGTAGCAAGATGAAGGGAGGAGGAAATGTTGCTTGGAAATGAATCTATTGCAACATTAATTTCATGAGCACATATTACCATGTGAAAGCCCATTTGTTGGCTTTACCAAGTAGTGGAATTGTAGCTTGTACAATGGTGCCTTTAGCAAAGAGGAAAGAAATGGAAAGAGAAGACAATGTTGGTATGGAAAATGTGGCTGCAGAATCTATAAAAAAATAAAGAAATAATGATGACCCCCTTCCATTCTTGAGGAAAAACAACAAAAAATTTCCATTTGAGAGATCTGGTGGGGGACAAGTAGCAAAAAGAAAGGCAATTTCACTTGGTCCAATCGACAATATTTTTCAAAAAGAGAAACGTGAAGAGCTTGATCTCACCATTGCCTTTTTTTTTTTTTTCCTATCGGAACTTCGTATCCTTTAATTTTGCACACTAACCTCTATTTATTGAGATATTCTCAGCTCTAACTCAAGGGGCTCCATTAGGCTATGTGCCTCCTAGGTTAGAGAAGCTTAGAACCACATTGTTGACAAAGGCAAAAAAATGGGTGGACAAAATGCTTGATCCTATTAAATAAACTTGGCCAACTTATGGGATTAGCATTGTTTCTGATGGATGGACAAATCGAACACAACACCAACTCATCAAATTCATGGTGTCTTTCTTGAATGGTCCAATTTTCTTGAAATCAGTGGATGCACTTGGACAATACAAGGATGCACAATATATGGGTGAGTTGTTTATTAAATTTATTGAAGATGTAGATGTTGATTCTTGTTGGCAAATCATCACAGATAATGTACTTGTTTGCAAGGTTGCTAGCATGATTGTGGAAGCTAAGTATCCACAGGTGTTTTGGACACCTTGCATTGTCCATTCATTGAACTTAGCACTTAAACCTATTTCTTTTGATGTGCTTTGGATTGGAAGCATTATTGAGGGTGCATGACATATCTACAACTTTGTACAAAATCATACAAATTCCCTCACTATCCACAAGGAGTACATGAGTCTATCATTGTTCAAGATTGCGGATACACAAGTTGTCTCTTCATTCATCATGTTGAAGAGGTTAAGGGAGGTCAAGAGCACTCTTGGGGCCATGGTTATTTCATAGTTTTGGTCTTTTTGGATAAAGACAGATGAAGCAGCCTCAGAAAGAGTGAAAGACAAAATGTTAGATGTTTCTTGGTGGGAGAGGGTACATCTACTTATTCAGATCATGGAACTTATCATTTCTTTTCTTTGATTTGGAGATATAGACCAACGCACCCTAGGAGAGGTTTATGAGGGATGGGATTCCATGATTGAGTATGTAAGGAGCATTATTTTACAGAGTAAGTGCCTCGAGTATGAAACATCATTAGAGGCCTTCTTCACCACCATATAGGATATTCTTGTCACAATATGGGATAAGAATTACACATCTTTACATTGTTTGGATCACTCATTGAACCCAAAATACTACAACCATGAGTGGCTGAATGGTGGACCTTCTTGTAGATTCCCTCACATGGATAGTGAAATCTCACAAAGGAGGAAAGATGCATTCAGACAATTTTTTTAGGATAGAGCATCCCTTGATGAGGTGAAGGATGCCTTTGCATATTTTTCCACTGCCACTAGTTAATTTTCAGGATATGATGTGATTAGAGACAGGGGGCTAAGAAGCCCTATTCTTGGTGGGAAACTCATGGGGCAACAATTCCTCCTCTATAGTAGTTAGTAGTTAGCCATGAGGATCCTCTCTTAGGTGACTTCATCCTCTTGTTGCGGGAGGAATTGGAGCACATATGGGAATTTGTATAGTGCCAAGAAGAGTAGGCTTGAGCAGTACATGGAAGAGACAATGGTGTATGTGCACCCCAAACTTCATCTTATTTACAAGCAAAGGAATGAGTGGTTGAAGGGAAAGACAAATACGTGGGATGTCTTTCCTGATAATATGGGTCTAGACATCATTGTTGAGTTGGCATTGGAAAACTTAGATCTCAATGCACCAGTGCTAGAGCACGTCACATTTGATGATGGTGATACTGTAGAGGGGTTATCCTTCACACTAGAAAATGCAAAGATGATTTTGGATAATGAGGAGGAGGATGAAACATAGGAGAGAAATGGTGACCATGATGATGAGTACAGTAATGTTGATTTTGATGATTATGATTGATGAATCATGAGCTACACCTATTGCCTTTAGGCTTGTAGTTGTTTTGTATTTTCTATTTCTATTTGTCATTGGCATTATACTACCTATGTAACACATTTTGATTTTGATGACTTAATGAGAAAGCTATAGTATCTTTTTGTTCTCCTATTGGATCATTGATGAATTGAATATGTATTATGATTTATCATTTATGTCACAATTGTATTTGTATGCATAACGTTACTTTGTAAAACTTACATCTCGATGAATATCTGTGTTTGAATCAATGAATTTGTATCATGAATGAGAATTTGTGTAAGAAATATCTAATTTTCAATACACACACACAAACACATACACACATATATATAATGTGTCCTAACATGTCTTGTTCCGGGGGTCAACGTGTCTGTGTCTAACACTCAAATCCCCGTGTCCTTCGTGTCCCTTCTTGTTAGGTCCCTATAATACTAGCGATTATCCCATTACTATTGTAGTTTTATCCCTTATTAATATTTTTGTGCCCATATTGTCCCCATATTGTTATTACTGTGCCCCATAGAATACCTCTATTGTTATTTTTGTGGCTTTATATTATTATTGTTAGGTTGGCTAGGTTATATTGTGACTCAGACTCTTATATATAGAAAGGAGGTTTTGTCATTTGAATCAACCAAGAATTGTTCATTTGTGTAATGTAAAGGAGGTTTCCCCCTCGAAGAGGTTGAATTCTAAGGTGTTCAACTATTTTTTTTATATTTTTGTGAGCTGGTTTCATAATATTTGGTATCAGAGCTTTGGATCTAGGGTTTCGCTACTCCAAATAGGTCATCGTGGAATTTTCGCTATAACATTTTTTCAGCGACGTTTCAGAAGCTAAAAAAAAAAAATCATTTGAGACAAAATCGCACTGAACCTTAGGTCCAAATGTCAGAGCTTTTCACGCTATATTTTCGAAGATATGATCCGAGGAAGTTGGTCTTTTTGTAGACTCCTGAATTACATTCCAAACAGGTGACCTGGGGAAAATCGTCATAACTTTCTCTCTGAGCATTGGATTGAAATTTCATAAGAAGGTATAGAAAGAGGATAGACTGTAGTTTCTTGTATATATTTTCAGAGCTGAAGGTCAAAACAATGACTCGGGGCACGTCATACAAGTTCGCTCTACTGAACTAGTCTATAATCAGGTCACTTTGGGAGATTTGGCATAACTCTTCCCTGGAGAATCCAATTTAGATCAAATTGATGGCATTGGAAGGAGGACACAGAGGGCTACTGCAGATCAAAATTTCAGAACAGGATGATCTGAAATTATAGAGATACATCAGATTCAATATCAAGCTCCTACAAAGTGAAAAAAGGTGTGTAGTTTTTTTAAAATTTTTGCATAAGCTTGGTTTGAAAAATTAGTTTTAAGGAATTCAAAGGGCATAGGAAAGCATTATTATTAGTAATTGATGCCCCGAGGAAAGAAAATGCAAACACCTAGTAAGCAACCTAAAAGCTCTAGCATGACTCATGAAGAAGAGGAAGAAATGCAACATGATACATCAAAATTACGAGACCAAGTTCAACAAGTGTCACTTGCACAAAAAGCAACAGAATCTAAGATGGATGGTTTAAAGAA